>PVKY010015571.1:0-10188 GCA_004027775.1 Bradypus variegatus | reverse complement strand
GAATTTGTAAGCTTGAAAAAACAAATGGCAGAACTTATGGGAATGAAAGGCAGAACAGAAGAGATGAAAAACACAATGGAGACATACATCAGCAGACTTGGAGAGGCAGAAGAAAGGATTGCTGAACTAGAGGACAGGACATCTGAAATTCTACACCCCAAAAAAACAGATAGGGAAAACAATGGAGAAATATGAGCAGGGACTCAAGTGACTCATGAATTCATGTCTTCATGAATGACAACATGAAGCGCACAAACATATGTGTTGAAAGTGTCTAGGAAGAGAAGAGGAGAAGGGAAAAAGAGCAGAAAGAATAATACAGGAAATAATCAATGAAAATTTCCCAACTCTTAAGAAAGACATAAAATTGCAGGTCCAAGAAGCGCAGTGTACCCCAAACAGGACTTACTCCAAGACATTTACTAAAATATCAAAGACAGAGAGAACTCTGAGAGCAGCAAGAAAAAAGCCATCTATCACATACAAGAGAAGACCAATTAGACTAAGTGCGGATTTCTCAGTAGAAACCACAGAGGCGAAAAAGCAGTGGTATAGTATATTCAAAATACAGAAAGAGAAAAACTGCCAACCAAGAATCCTGTATCTGGTAAAACTGTCCTTCAAAAATGAAGGAGACATTTACAGATAAACACTGAGAGAGTTCATGAACAGGAGACCTTCTCTACAAGAAAAACTAAAGGGAGTGCTACAGACAGACACCAAAAGATAGGAGAGAGAGGTTTGGAGAAGAGTGAAGAAATGAAGATACCAGGATATAGAAAGAGGGTAAAGTTTGAGCATTTGATGCTCAAGGAGTACAGAATGTTCAACAGGATTGATTGTATAGATCCAGAAATGGATAGCACAATACTGTGGGACGGTAGCACAATATTGTTAAGTACACTGAAAAAGATGACTGTCAGTACAGTTGAAAGAGGAAGGTTAGGGGAATGTAGGACACCAGAAGGATAGATAAAAGATAAAAACTGGGACTATATAACTTAGTCAAACCTGGAGTGGTCAATGATTGTGATTAAAAGCCCAAATATAAGAATGTTTTTATATGAGGGAGAAAATGAATGTCAACTTTGCAAGGTGTTAAAAATTGGATGGTATTGAGGAAAAAATACAATTAATACAAACTAGAATCTATAATTAACAGTAACATTGTAATAGGCTTCCATTAATTGTAACAAACGCAATAAGAGGAGTATATAAGGGAGGGTTATGGGATTTTTGGCATTGGTGGTGCTTGTCTGACTTTTTTTTTTGTATTTTAATTTTACTTTTTCTTTTGTTGCTTTTCAGTTATTTTTTTCTTTTTCCTTTTTTTGCCTCTTCCTCAAATGGAAATATCCTCATACAGATTAGTAGTGGTGAATGCAAAACTATGTGATTATACGGGGAACCACTATTTGTTTACTTAGGATGGAATGTATAGGTTGTGCAAAAAAAAAAAATCTAAAAAAATAATGAAAGAATACAAGTGCTAAAGAAAATGTGGAGAAAGGGATGTATCTAATCACCAATGGTAGGGAAGAAGAATGGTGCAGAACATCTGGAGGGCAGTGTGGCTGTTCCACAGGAACCTAAGCACGGCTCCTGCAATGCTGTTATTAGGTATATACTTGGAAGAACTGGAAAAAGGGATGCAAATGGATATTTGCACAGTGGGGTTTACAGTGGCAGTATTCATGATTAACAGTGTATGGAGGTTTCCTGAGGGTACATCAACTGATGAACGGAATAGTGAACTGTGGTGTATACATACAATGGAATATTGAGCTGCTACAAGAAGGAATGAAGTTGTGAAGTGAATGGACATTGAGGACACTATGTTGAGTGAAATAAACCAGAAATGAAAAGACAAAGATTATAATAACTTGCTAATATGGACTAACTAGAATGTGCAAATTCTGAGAATTGAATCTGAGATCATAGGTTATCAGGGAAGACTACGGTAAAGGTTCTTAGACTGTAAGTTCTTACAGCAGTTACATCTATTCCTGAGTAGTAATGGTTATTTCTAAATTCTGAGATGCTGAGCACTTTGTGTATAACCTGGTCGGTCCGTGGAACTTTGGTTATGTGTGTGATACCTGAGACTCAGAGCCAGAGACTGGCTCTATGTGTCAGCATTGCCCCATACAGCAAATGTTAACAAGTCTGAAAAAAGAGATCAGATTTCAATTAGAGATGTGAAGTAAATGGACTATGTTAGGACTAACGTAAATCAGACTAAAGGGTAAACAACAACATTGACAGTATTTTAAAACTTCAACTTCTGTGTGAGACCTAAGGAAGAGATGTTTACTAGATGCAAAATCTACTTTTTTTGGTAACATATAATTTAACTTGTATGGTCAGTTTATTCAAACACCATAATTACATGGAACTTTGAATAGGGAGTGAAGTCTGGTTAGTTTGTACAGATTAGTGTGAAGCCCTGATACAACACAGAGTAATCTGGGCAGAGAATAAATATGTACTCGCAAAGCCCCCTTGAGGGACTGAGGGAAAATGTGGAAATATTAAAATTCCCCACCTCAGGAATTAATGATACTCTCACAAGCACTGGGAACTACCGATTTAGAAGTCCAAGTCCTTGAATTTGGGGCTTGCCCTTATGAAGCCTGTCACTGCAAAGGAGTAGCTAGGCCTACTTAAAATTTTGCCTAGGAGTCACCTTAGAGAACCTATTTTGTTGTTCTGACGTGGCCACTCTCTCTAAGCAAACTCTATATGTAAACTGACTGCCCTCCCCACTATGTGGGACATGACTCCCAGGGGTGTAAATCTGCCTGGCAACATGGGACATGACTCGTGGGTATGAGCTAGGCCCTGGATCGTGGGAATGAGAAAGCCTCTTGTACCGCAGGGGAAAGAGAAATGAAACAAAGTAAAGTTTCAGTGGCTGAGAGATTTCAAACTAGGTCAAGAGGTCATTCTGGAGATTATTCTTATGCATTATATAGATATCTCTTTTTTAGTTTTTTGTATATTGGAATAGCTAGAAGGAAATACCTGTAACTGTAGAACTGCAACCTAGTAGCCTTGATTCTTGAATTACATACATGTAATTATGTAGCTTACACAGTGTTACTGTGTGATTCTGAAAATCTGGTGGCTCACACTACCTTTATCCAGTGTATGGACAGATAAGTAGAAAAATAGACAAAAAGTAAATGAACAATGGGGGGAGGTGGGGTATGAGATGTTTTGGGTGTTTTTTACTTTACTTTTCATTCTTATTTTCATTTTTGTTTTTATTTTTTGAAGTAATGAAAATGTTCAAAAATTGACTGCGGTGATGAATGCACAACTATATGATGATACTGTGAACAACTGCTTACATACTTCGGATGATTGTATGGTAATGTGAATATATCTCAATAAAATTGCATTAAATATATACATATTCTCACAAGCATTGGGAAATACCAATTTAGAAATCCAAGCCCTTGATTGACCCCTTGTGAAAATAATGTTCATATTTACCTTTAATATAAAAACATTCATACTAATCTACCTAATACAAATAAGGTTGTATATAGGAGAGCTGAGTTAACCTTTAGTATAAGTCTTCACAAAGGCATTAAGTATGAAGTGTTTCAGCTTATTAACAGCTGACATAAATATTTCTTTCAGGCACAAAAATATGTATGATACCATAATTATATAACATTTGGGAAGTATCCAATTCCATTTTTCATATTTTTAACTGCATCTGTTAGAACAAAAGCAGTGAACCTATTGTTAATTTATTTTGCATCTGAAACTTATTTTCTCCAACATCAATCTTATCTATCACACATGTCTAAAAATTATTCATCTGGATTTATTATTTTTATTTAATATTTTTCTAAACTTAGTTTGGACCATTCCAAATCCATTATTTTAAATTAAGGTTTTATAATGCAGATACATATGGGGATTTATGGGAAACATCTCAATTTAGACACCAACACAAAACCCACAAAGTTCATTTAAAATAACAATATAATCTCTATAAAAAACAGAACTGGTATGTATTTATCCTGTAGCTTATTTAAGCTAAAAAATCAAACAAGGATTAGTTTGTGTGTGTCAGTATGTGTTTTGAAAGGAGAGTGAGAAAAATGGAATGAGAAAAAAAGAAGGTAGAAAATATGATGAAGTCAAACATATGGAACATTTCTTAAGGTTCTGTTTAGAATAACATAACTAACTTTGAGTTGTGATGGTAAAAAGTAAAATCAGCATTATTCAGTATAGAGGATTATTTTTTCCAATGGAGAATGTTGTTTTCTTCCCTTGAAATATAAAAGCTAAAGTCATACTAATGTTTAGAGTTTAGATAGAGACAGATGATATATTTTGACTTAAAATGTATCACAAATCAAAATAACTTAACAGGCTTGACTAAATGATATTCTGGTTTACTGAACTTAACTCTCTAAGAAATACAAAAGAAATTAGGACAATAGTAACTAGACCTCTCTGGCTGAGGGAAAAGTCAATGACAAATAAAGGCCTGCAAAGGAAAGGACTACTGAGAATCCAACCCTACTCTGAGGAGAAAAGCTGGAAAAAAGAGAGGATGACCCTATTAAAAGGCAAAGACCAGACAGCAGATCAGGCCCAAAGAGAAGAATGACCAGAAAGTAAGTTCTTGTTCCCACTTTTGAATTACAATGATGAAGCTAAATAGTTGCAACAGAAAATATATGCCCCCAAAGTCTAAAATATTTACTACCCAGCACATTATAGAATAAAATTACCACCTCCTACTCTAGAAAGGCACGGGTGGAAAGTTAGGAGGTTGTTAGAATAATCCAAGTGAAAAAGGATGACTTGGGCTAAGGCAGCAGCAATGAAGTTGACATATTCTGAATACTTTTTCACAGTTTAACTGGTAGTATTTGCTGATGGATTAGATATGGAGTGAGAGAAAATGGTGTGGGTAACTGCCACAGAGTACATTCAGAATAATTACAAAAATAAATAAAGTATGAGTTACCAAATGCCTAATATCGCCATGTAAATATATCACCAATGCTGTCATGCATATATATATATATATATATAATGTCTATCTTTAACAATGTAACTTCTTGATTAACTCATTAAGAATTATGTGACCTACCAAGAGCCCATTCCTCTCAATCCTGGTATCTCTTAGTACTCTGGCATCAGCTCAACAGCCAAAGATCTAATATGAGCACTTGAAGTTTATTCCATGAATGATTTCAGTGCATGAAGTCAAAACTCGTGGAAAAATCAATAAAATCTATTAATAATCTTATACTGTTTCAAATTTTTCCACGTGATTTCAGAGCATAACAATGTTCAATACTAGCAAAAGATAGTTTAATAACAGAAGAAACTACCATATTGTTTAGATGGAATGTAAATAACCTTATGGTTAAATATATGATAGGAAACCTAACAACATAAGTTTCAATCAATTTAACTGAACCCTGTGCTATATTTAGCACAATTTTAATAATAATGTGTCATAACATGGTTTGAATATTCTTCTAAAGTAACCTGAAATTTTCACAGGTGGATGAAAAAGTATACAAACTTCAAATGGATCCTCACCAATGAGATAAAATGGCTACTATTGTCAGACAGTTATAAAAATTCCTAGAAACTATGACATATGAAGCCACTAAATCTGATTGAGGTGCTTATACTCTTTTTCAAACTTTTTGTTAATTCCTATATAAAACAACCACCAAGAGGTAAGAAATCCGGTTTAATAAACCACTTCTTAAAAAGGAAAAAAAAAACTTTCAGAGTATCATATAAAACTGAAACAGAAGACAAGATAAGCCCACAAACAGCAGATCTATTTTAATTTAAAATTTTTGTTTTATTTAAATATGCTATTAGATTGTATGAATCCAAATATACAGAAATACAAGGTAGAAATAGCCAAGACCCTCCATTTTAACAGAATAATTACTGCCAAAAGCAAACTTCATTGATATTTATTCATGTAAATTATTGGGTTTTGAAACACTGTTTAGGGCCCCTTATAATTTTCCAATTCTGTAAATGTTTATAAAAAGCAACCAGGAATATATGTAAATGTTTTAAATGTCTCCCCACCCCACCCCCTACCTCCAATCCCCCAAAAAGAGTACACTTAACAAAGCAGCAAAAGTGGGGAAAGTCACATTATTCCAGTACCCAGGATTCCAGGATTCCTACCTAATCAATCAAGGCAAGCAACAAGGCCAGGAAGAAGTCTTAGGTCCAATATCCACATTCTGATTTATTTCAAGTTCCCCTGTAAATTTCCCCAAATTAGCTCACAAATATAAACATACAAACCACAGATTGCAAACTATTTATCTAATGCAATATTTTGTTTTGTTTGTTTAATTTCAATTTGCATACATTTAGATACGGGGAGGCACTCTCCCTATCACTACAGACCCCATCACCCTCTAACTGTCCATCACACTCCACTGTCCCAAACCTGGCTGCCTCACACGTTTTCGTTAAGTAACTAGCTACTGTCTACCCAAAAAGATCACGCTATGCAAAGGGACCCAAACTACCATAGTTTAAAAGGCAAAGCTCTCAACAAGTTTAAATAAAATCGCTGCAAAGGATCCATCCTGATTGCAAAGCTCTAAGTTTTCCAGAAGTAGAATATAAAACGTAAGGTATAGATTCCCTGATCTAGGTATTCACTGGGATTTAACCGGTCCTGGGTCTTACTTTTTTGCCTTTGCATCTCTGGAGACTATCCTAACCTATAACCATGACTAATCTGCATGACCCTATTGTACAATTATACCTCTGTGTCTGCCCTACAGTTGTGATGATAATGTATCCAATACACTTCACCAACTAATCAAAGTACAACCTCAGAATTAGAGACTGGAACAAAAACATAAATTTATCCAAAAGACAATGGCTACTGGATCCATTTAATCATAAAACATATGGCCCCAAATTTACTCAACAAATTTTCTTCATCAGGTTATCTTTTTTACTTGTTCCTAGCCATGTAATAGATGGGGTAAGAGACTGACAGGTTTTAATATGACATTGAAGATTTACCCAAAAAACAAAGGAAAATAATAAGAAAAGGCTTAGACATTACCATATAATCACCAAGAACATAGAGTCAAAATTACTGAGTAAACACTCTATTACCTGCCTAAATAAAAAGCTTAGAAAAATCAACTGAACCAGTGGTTCTCAACTTTTTTGGCCTCAGGACTTTTTAACATTCTTAAAAGAAGTGAGGACCCCAAGAGCTTATGTTTACGTGCATTATGTTTATAGATATTTACCAAATTAGAAAACAGAAATTTTCAAAATATTCATCAACTTATTTTAAAATAATAACACATTATGTGTGAGCATAACATTTTAATAAAAATCACTATAATTTACACACACACAGTTTTAGTGAAAATTTGGTGACACTATTTCAGGTGTTTGTAAATTAATGTGTAGATGGCTGACAGTAAGTGAAGATAAGTGGATTCACAACTGTTTCTGCATCAAGTACATTGTATTTTCTATGCTATGTAATCTCTGGAAAACTCCAGTTACTCATGAGAGAATGAGAGCAAAAAAAGTAAATAACATTTTCATATTGTTATAAAAATAGTGCTAACCTCACTGACCCCTTGAAAGAGCCTTAAGGGATCTCCAGAACAAACTCTGAAAACAGTGACTGCTTAATCTAAAGCCAAAAAAACCTGGAGGGAAAATTGTGGAATTAAAAATAATGATAAAGGGCCGTCCTGCTGCCGCGCGGGAGCCACGGCGGCCTGAGGCGGCGGCGGAGGGGCCCGCGGCTCTGGGCTTGGGCGCCCTGGCCGTCCCGGCGGCCACGAGGGCAGCCGCCGCCGCCTCGGGCCCGTGGGGTCCCCAGAGATGGCTGAGGGGCAGCCGGCCGCGGCCCGCAGCGGCGAGGCAGCAGCCCTATCGCCGGCGCTGCCTGCCCGGGAGCTGATCCAGCCGCCGGTGAGCGAGCTGTCCCGGGCCGTGCGCACCAACATCTTGTGGGCCGTTCGCGGCTGCGGCAAGATCCTGCCCAACAGCCCCGCGCTCAACATGCACCTGGTCAAAAGCCACCGCCTGCAGGACGGCATAGTAAATCCAACAATAAGGAAAGATTTTAAAACTGTACCGAAATTCTACTGTTGTCCAATTGAAAATGCCCTAGAGGCCCTGATGGACCATTTTCTCAATTCTCTCTTGTAAAACAGCACTTTATGAAAATGCATACTGAAAAGAAGCATAAATGTAGTAAGTGCAGCAATTCTTATGGTACTGAATAGGATGTGAAAAGACATGCAGAGGATTGTGGCAAGACCTTCCGATGCACGTGTGGCTATCCTTATGCCAGCAGAACTGCCTTGCAGTCACACATCTACCGAACTGGCCATGAGATCCCTGCTGAGCACAGGGATCCACCTAGTAAGAAAAGGAAAATGGAGAACTCCACAAGCAACCAGAAGTGGTCAAAAAAGACCACTGAATCACTGATCAGTAAACCACCTTCTAGACCAGACACTCAAGAATCAGAAACTTCAGAAATAAAGGTAGTGGCTTCCTTTGAAGACTCTTGCAGCTCTAATGCCAGAAAACAGACTCTTAAAACACCTCCAAGATATCCTCAGAAGTTGCTTTTACCAAAGCCCAAAGTGGCTTTGGTTTAACTGCCTGTGATGCAGTTTTCTCCTGGCCTGTCTTTGTGCCCACTACAGCCAATTCTTCAGCCCAGCCCATGGTAGTGGGTGTGGATCACCAGGGCTCTGCTGTGGGCGCCATTCACTTACTCCCCTTGTCCACTGGAACCCTGATCCTCGGCCTAGATTCAGAGGCTTGCTCTCTTAAGGAGAGCCTGCCTCTCCCCAAAATTGTGAATCCCATTGCTGTTGAGCCAGTCAGTACAGGTGTTCAAGTGAACTTGGGTAAAAGTCCGCCTCCTTCTTTACAACTAGGAAACACATGTCAGAAGAACAGCATTTCTTCCATCAACGTGCAGACAGATCTATCTTACAGCTCACCAAGCATCCTGCCTTCTGCACAGTGGGTTTCCCCAGACTCCTCTGTATGGTCTTGTTCTCAAACTGATTTGACATTTGGTTCTCAAGTTTCACTTCCCATTAGTGTTCATACTCATTGTTACCCAGTTCTAAAGTAACTTCATCTATAGCTGCTCAGACTGATGCTTTTTTAGAAGCTTGTTTCCAGTCAGGTGGGATCTCCAGAAAAACGCAAACCAGTGGAGTACAGAGTTCCACAGATGACCGGGTACACATGGACCAAGCAGTAATGTGTGGGGACATTTTTGAAAATGTCCATTCATCCTACAGGGTTTCTACAGACAATATAATAACCAACAGTTTGGTAGCAGATACTATAACTCATGGTTTGTTACCTCAGAATGACCCTAAGACTTTAAATCAAGATATTGAGAAATCTGCACCAATTATAAACTTCAATGAGCAGAACAGTATTCTTCCTTCACAAAACATGACAGATAATCAGACCCAAACCATAGATTTATTAAGCGATTTGGAAAACATCTTGTCAAGTAACCGGCCAGGTCAGATGTTGGATAATCGCAATCTTCTGTCTGACACAAACACTGAACCCGACACACAGCTCCCATCTGGCCCAACCCAAAATCCCAGAATAGATTTTGATACCGAAGAGTTCTTTTCAGCCTCAAATATCCAAACTCAAACGGAATAGAGTGAACTCAGCAATATGAACACTGAACCAATCTTGGAATCCCTGGACATCGAGACCCAAACTGACTTTTTACTTGCAAACACCTCTGCTCAGTCCTACAGTTGTAGGGGAAATGCCAACTTCTTAGGCCTTGAAATGTTTGATACACAGACACAGACAGACTTAAACTTCTTTTTAGACAGCAGCCCTCATCTGCCTCTGGGCAGTATTCTGAAAGACTCCAGCTTCTCCATTAGCACTGATTCATCTGACACAGAAACCCAAACAGAAGGGACTTCTACCAAAAACCTACCTGCTATAGAAAGCAAAATTCAGTTGAACAGTACAGAAACACAAACCATGAATTCCGGTTTTGAAACCCTGGGGAGTTTGGTTTTCACCAGCAATGAAACTCAAACAGCCATGGATGACTTCCTGCTAGCCGATTTGGCCTGGAACACCATGGAGTCTCAGTTCAGTTCTGTGGAAACC
>PVKY010015570.1:0-10125 GCA_004027775.1 Bradypus variegatus | reverse complement strand
TACTGGAAGTTAAAAAAAAAAAGCTAGTTTAAGTTAAAAATGAATACCCAGTTTATGCATTAGACAACTAAATATACAAACCGTCTCACCTTTCTATTTCTACTCTCCTTACCACAAAGTTTTCCAAGTGTCAGATGACCACTTCAAATATATATATATACAAAAAGCTGCTACCAAAAGAACAGAACATAAAATTTTAGTTATTCAACCTACAGTCTGTAACTTCAACAGGTAATATAGTATCATATACCTATATATATAGTACGTACTTACATAGATCTTCATAGGAAAAAACATTTTGGCCAAGATTTTTTTTCCGCTCAGAATGTGAGCAAAAGTCTTGAGTCAAGCTTTTATAATCAGATTAAGAACAAAGTAATTTCGAGTCACCTGCTGGTTTCTAAAAGTGTCAACCTCTGCTAACTACAGCTATAATACCAGTGTCCTAGATCCAATTCAGGAAATCTGTATGACTAAGTAAGTGGTCTTCAAAGCCATGCAGTAATACTGCTATTACCAAGGTTAAAACAATAACTCTTCACCAATTAATAATCTTGTAACTCAGAAATAAAACAAAATTGGTGTGAACCAGGTGTCTGCTATCCAGTGGTCAGACTAACCCTAACATTGATTACCTCAGAAACACTGCTGAGAGAAGAAACTTAAAATTAAATGCCAAACTCCCCCTTACGTGGGACCCAACTCCCAGGGGTGTAAACATCCCTGGCAACGCAGGATATGACTCCCAGGGATGAATCTGGACCCGGCATCGTGGGACTGAGAGTATCTTCTTGAACCAAAGGGGGATACAAAATGAGACGAAATAGAATCAGTGGCTGAGAGATCTCAAATGGAGTCAAGAGGTCACTCTGGTGGACATTCTTGTGCAGTATATAGATAACACCTCTTAGGTTTTAATATATTGCAATGGCTAGAAGTAAATACCTGAAACTACCAAACTCCAACCCAGCCGTCTGGACTCTTGAAGACGATTATATAATAATGTAGATTACAAGGGGTGATAGTGTGATTGTGAAAACCTTGTGGATCACACCCCCTTTATCTAGTGTATGGATGGATGAGTAGAAAAACGGGGATAAAAACAAAATGACAAATAGGATGGGATGGGGGGATGGTTTGGGTGTTCTTTTTTCATTTGTATTTTTTATTCTTGTTCTGATTCTTTCTGATGTGGGGAAAATGTTCAGAAATAGATTGTGGTGATGAATGCATAACCAGATGATCATACTGTGAACAGTTGACTGTATACCATGGATGACTGTATGTTATGTGAGTGTGTTTTGAATAAAACTGAATTTAAAAAAAAAAAAGCAAAATGCAAAAAAAAATAAATAAAATGCTAAAGATGACCATCACTATTGCTGCTACATGAAGTAAAAAGTTCAAAATTTTTATTGTTTCAAGTTAATTGATAGAAAGATTCAACATACTCATAAAAGTCTAAAATCTTTTCAAATTTAGTGTTCCGTTTTAGCATTTAAATCACATTCAAGGATTTTCTACATAATTTTTTCCATTTTACCCTAATACTCATTTATATAAAACACTTCAATGAACAATTCTACTTAATGGTAGACACCAATTAAACTAATCCATTTACTCTGAATTACCAAAGCCTTTTCCCCTGTACTTATACAGATCACATGATGTGAAAGTAACTGAAGTCACCCTTTAATTAAAATTCAGGTTCATGAATTTAACTTCCAAATTCATTTATAAAGACCCTTTCATATATACTGAAGTTTAGCAATAACTTTACAATTTCTTTCCATAAGACTAAAATATAGAAAAGACCAAAAAAGCTTTTCTAATAACTAAAACCCTTTGGAAATGGTACAGTGTAATAATAAATTTTATACTGTAGAGCAGTGCTGTCCTACAGAAATATAATGCAACCCATGTATGTAATTTAAAATTTTCTAGTAACTACATTTTTAAAAGTTTAAAAAAGGGTCAATTTTAATAGTAATATATTTTTTAACCCCAAAAGTACTATCATTCCCACATATAATAATATAAAACTTACTAATGAAATATTTTGCCTTCTTTTTCTGTACCAGGTCTACAAAATCTGGTGTGTTTTCATACTAGCTCATCTTAACGCATTTTGCATAGTATTCAACTGCCACGTGGACTGGAAAGTGCAACGCTAGAGATTCTAGAACAGAATAAGGATCCTTTACAATCTGTTGACTAACATGCAACCTCAGAATCTTCTCTACCCATAAGCACAAAGTGAGTTTTCAGGCAAATCCTCATGCGTTAAAAGTCGCTACTACAAAACCTACCAAATCGATATGGTCTACTAATCTCTCAAAAACACCAGGCAAAACAAAGGCCACAAATGAAGTGCAAATTTGAAAGATATGTAATAGTCTCTTCTTTGGAAATAAACTTACTCCTAAAATGAAAAGTGGATGATATTCCCTTCTGGGAAGCAGGGAATACTAATTGTAATGACTGTTTTAAATTCACTGATCTTACTCCACCCCACATACTAAGCACCCATTTTGCTAGACAATGAATGGTAAACTTAAAAAGCCCATACATGAATAAAGCATTTTTTTTCACAACAGGAGGCCAAAAGAACAGTAAGAGGAGTTCGCAGTACCTTTGCAAACTTGAAGAATGGTCTTGGATCCTTCCTAAAATATTCAATATCAAACATTGCTTGAGGATCTGGAAGGTCTGGGAAGTCTACTGCAAGGCGTGCATAAATACCATCTCTTGACCTGAAGTCAGGTATTCCACAGGAAACAGAGACCTGAAATATGCAGAGCATAATTTGTACAATTAAGCCTTCTACCTTCATAATTACCAGCTCTCTTACCATACAATTGAAAAAGAAAATTTCCAATTTGAAAACTGAAACTTCTTTGGGGGAATAGAGATACTACCCTATTCTAATTCTAAATAGAGATAAAACCTAAATAAACCAATATAATTAAATCTATCATATATTCCTAATTATAATAATGGAGATAAGGAAGTTTAAGTTCAGGCTAATTTTAAGCCTTTAAGCATTTAACCAACAAACTGAAGCAACTGCAATTTGATTAAGAGAAAGGAATAAACAATTTCAACAAATTATTTTAAATAGAAAGTAGGCAAGAATTTCTATCACAGTCAAGTTTTTCCAAAGAAATGTCTCATCTGATCAGGGTTCTACTACCTCAAGAATACTAGATCTCTATATTTTCTTTAAAAACAATGCTGTACAACATTTCAATTAGAATAGATTTAGAACCTATATGTATTCTACAAATAAATCCTGACAAATCATACAGGGATTTCAGAAGTTATTTTGTTTCACAATTTTACCAGAATTGACTCCACTTTGACCTCCAAGTAAGACAAAATTGTCCATATAACATCTGATAGCAAAGCATTACTATTCTTGATGATCACTGAAGATTATAAATATCACCCTCTCACAACTCTAAGTGGAAGAAAAAAAGACTGGATTTTTCACTCCAGCAACTGCTCTGGTCACTAACATAACATGTAACATACTTTGGATTCAACACACAAGACACAATAACAACTTAAAGTAGGTCCAATGAAAAATGTCAAATCACCCCAATCGCATCTCCCCAATTTAAAATGGAGGGAAGGCAAAGATCTGTCTGTTACCTTCTGAATACTAACTTCTTTACCTGTGAATGCCAATTAGGCTCGTGGTTTCCTTATGAAGATCAAGCATATACCTAATTTCTCCACCACACCTTTACATACATTAACACAAGCAGAATTAGAATTCCCTGCAACTCCTTTAGGAGCTGTGGTTTAATGTTAAAAAGCCTGGCCTTAATGCCATTTACCTACTGTGCTATAAATCAACAAAAGCAAATACTTATAAAGACTTTTTAAAAAACAGCCAATTTAGTAACTGCTGCTGCACTCACCTTTTATCAGTTTCCAAACACATACACCGATTATCATGTAAGGATAAATTCTAAACCAGTAAAGAGTTTCTTAATTGGAAAAGGCATAAGAAAAAGCATACACTCCCCCCCCTTCACTAGTGTTTAATATACCTTACATACCCCAGCTCCAGTTAGAACTATTATTTTTTTGCACTCTTGCAGTAATTTCACAGCATCTTCAATCGTATTAATATCTTTTCTTTTTTTCCTTTTTGGTGGTTCTGAAAGGATATTAATTACAATCTGCCACAATGTCATATCATCCAATTCAGGTGGAGGAATTGTTTCTGGTAGTAAATCTTTAAGAATTGTTCGAGGGTCTGTGCCAATCATGAGATGTTGCTGAACAAAAGCATATGGACCTATATGAAAGGGAAAAAGGCTTAGATAAATCCACTTCCATGTAATTCAAAGTCATTTCCTGAAGTAACAAGTTAGCAATCCATAAGATTTTTTTGCAAATGAAGAAAAGGCAATTTAAAGATATTCCATTCTCATGACATCCTCAGGGTTAATGCTATATACTACTTATGTTATACGTAAGTGGTTAAAAGCAGACCTTAGTTTTGGGCTGGCCCATTGGGCCATAAAGTTTCAAGTATGTATCCTAAGGAGTTAAATTACTACCAGAATTAATTTTTTTACGGAAAAATCTAGAAGCATACATCAAAATTAGTAACAAAAATATTTATAAAAGGGTACAAATCAGTACCCTTACCAGTCCCAAAAGCCCATATAATTAATCATTATGAACATAAAAGGGAAAAATAAATAAAATATATTCCTAGCCTAAAAATATACCATTTTTCCAGTAATAACCTTCAACTGGATCTTAAATCTCTCATTAATGATACTGTTGAGGATTACTCATGTCTCCAAGAAAAGGCATATTCAGGTCACAATCCCTGCACCTATGGGTACAGACCCATTCGTAAACAGGAACTCTGAAGATGTTAAAACGTGCCAAACTGAATGAGAGTGGACCTTAATCCAATATAGCTGAAGTCCTTATAAACAAAGGCAATTGGACATGGAGAAAACGGCAGGGGAGGGAAAGAAGCTGGAAGGCAATGAATGTAGAAGATGCCATCATGTGCATTGCCATGTGCCTGAAAAGCCAAGGACCCAAGGATCCCTGGCAGCCAGACTCAGAATGCCAGTCTTCAAGAAGCATCACTTTGATGATGCCTTTATACTGAACTTTGTTTTAGCCAACCTGTTGTATGGTATTTGTTTTAGCAGATAGGAAACTAATACATATAATGTTGATAATGTTCTGAACATTAAGAATAATTTTTTTCTACCCTGAAATTTTTTATATCGGTTTCCTAGCTTGAGAAAACAAAAAAATATAATAAATATTACAGATACTAATGAGTCATCATCAATATGTTTAAATAGTTAAGACAAAAGAGTGAGAGCATATTAAGAAAAAGATAACTTTCAAGATGGTTATGTTATCCCTTTGATATAAAAATTTGATAGAGTTCTCTACTTCAAAATTCCCATTTCGTTCACATATTTAATAAATATTTATTGAGTGCATACTATGTTCCAGGTACTTTTCTAGACACAGAAAAAAACAGTAGCATACAAATCAGTGAAAATTCCCTGCCTCCATGGAGCTTATACTCTTTCTAGCACAGGAAAAAGGCAATAAAAAAGATGAGTAAAATACATAGTTTGTTAAGAAGTGTTAAGGAAAAAAATAAAAGCTATGAAGTGAGTTGGTTGGGCAGTAGAGAAGAGGAGTCTAAATTTTAGATAGTGTGTTTAGGGTCTGCCTCACTGAAAAAGATGCCCTTTGAATCAAGACCACAAAGAAGTGAGGGAGCAAGACAATAACTGGAGGAAGAGCATTCCAGACAGAAGATACAAGTGCAAAGGACTGGAAGTGTAGGGAGGACCCAGTTGTTTGAGAAAAAGCAAAGAGGCTAGCTTCCATGGGCCTGAGCTATTTAAAAACAATAAAACAAAACACCAAACTCCCCCAGAAAAAGCTAGCATTAAATCTCAACAATCTCCTAAGAACTTCACCACTAGGTTATTAGGGGAGAGAATTATATTTTTAGTTGGCATAAAAGGAAAAAATAAACAACAAAAAAAAAGCACTTTGTCTCTAAAGTTGCATAGATCTCAAACTATACCTATCCTTGGCCTTGGAGTCCAGTCACTAGAGCTTGCATGTGAGGCTCTGTCATCCTCATCACTTTCACAGGAATGGAAGCCATTGGTGATAATTTCATCATTGAACAGAAGGTTATCTGCAAAAGAAACCAAAGGTAACTCAAGAATGCTGTAACCACCTGCATCTAAAATGTAGGAAGACCTATTATGCATGCCTAATCTTCACTGAATAAAGCACTTAATACTTATACTGTGTATGTAATGAATGCCTACTGGGTCATCCTGAACCCCTAATGGAAGCAGTAACTTCACTCATGTTGAGGGATTCTACTCAAAATCTAAAAGTAAATCTAGAAAAAAAAGTCTACTTAAAAAAAAAAACCAACAAAGTAGGGATTTAATTAGATTGAATTTATAAACCACAAATAATGGAGTTCATGAATAATCAAAAAATAACATACAAGACGCTCAGATATAACCACAGCAATTTGCACTTCTAACTCTTATGTAATACTAGACAAAACAAAATATCTTTGCATTATTCGTTTCCCTTATTGAGTTTCTTGAAATGAGGGACTGCTTTACTATTTCGGTCCCCAATGCCCACAGAAGTATTGATACAGATGCACATCTATCTGAGACAAAGTACTCAGATCAAAAATATGAGAACCTCGCAGATGACAAGATACATAGAAACAACGCATTTACTTCAGGATATCAGAAAAACGCCCACTTGTGTTTCAGGGTTACACGTAAACACAGAGATTATACTTAGCCTAAAAACCCTTACAAGAACACGATTAGAGAGAAAATAAAATCTAAAATGCTTTAAAAGTACTAGCATCCTCTGTGCCCAGTATGAACTGCATCACAGAAGAGTAATGCCTTTGGAAACAGCCATGTTCTTTAAATCGTACATGCTATGCTTTTATAAAGAGCTTTGCTCTTTAAAATTTAAAACTCCAAGTTAAAAAATATAGACACTGAAAAAAAGTAATCTGCACAGGTGTCCGTCTGCAAAGGTCGATCAACGGGACAGGCGAAAGTTGCAGACTTAAGTGTGCTTGGAGCAGGGGACAGGCAGAGAAAAGCAAAAATCTTTAACAAAAGCAATATGGTAAAAGGGTAGGAGCAGGGAGAAAACTTCTTTTAAAGTCAAGTGTGAGAGCTTCCCGGCCCAGCGGCTGCGCAAAGAACAGGACCTCCCAGGCGAGTCGGGTACGGAGGGAGGGAGCGAGCTCGCTGAGCCGCTCCGTCAGCCGTGCCAGACGCCCCGGTGGCGCGCAGCTGGGCAGAGGAGCGTGGTGGGGAGGGAGACGCCGCAGGGCCGGCCCCGAGCCCCAGGCCTAGCCCCTGAAACCCTCACCCCCTGCCAGGAGGGGCTCCGGAGGGGGGGGCGGTGCGCAGTCCCGGCCGCCCGCGCCCTGCGCACCTCGATACCCAATCGCCGCCACCGCCTCTTCCTCCTCGCCTTCGTCGTCGTCGTCGTCGTCGTCGTAAAAGTCGTCGGCTGGAGGCAGCTCCCGGGATAGGCCCTGCAGGCCCGGCCTATTGTCTCCACTCGTCGCCGCGGCCGCCAGGGCCTCTCGTTCCCCGCCCGCCACGGGCACCTCCCGCCACAGCGCCGCCGCGGCTGGCACCTCACGCTCAAGGGCCGCCCCGCCGGGCTCGCCCGGTGTCCGCCCGAGGCCGAAACCATTTCTCCGCGGCCTCTTCCGGAGCGGCTCCCCAGTCAGCGGCGACTCGGCCTCCCTCTCGGCCGCCGCCGCCGCCGCCGAGGGGGAGCCGCCAGGCTGAAGGGCGAGTGCCGCCTCGTCCGCCATCTTTCAACTGCCTCTCTGGCCCTCTTCCTTCGCCTCCTCTACTCCCGCTCGACGCGCGGCACTGGCGCCCCCGCGGCTGCGACTGCGGGAGATTTAAACCCTGTCACGTGACCCGCCCCCTCTCGCCCCCGCCCTCCCGTAGCTCCTGCCACCCGCGCGGGCCAGACCACAACACCGCGGATCACGTGGGGGCGGAGGCCGCGGCGTCCCCGCTCGGCTTGGGCTGGGAGGAAACGCGGCTTCCGCAGCCCGCGGCCCCGCCCCTCGGTGGCAGGAGCGACGCGCAGCTGAACTCGGCCTTTCAACGCATTTTCAGCTTTTTTTTAAGCCGTCCTCAAATAATTGCTGCCCGGATGGCTAACGTTTTGGTTCACGTCTTTCTGAAGTGCACACCTGCCTGCCTCAGTCTTGTCTAAATTTAGTGAAGGGTTGAAAGTTCCTGAAAGGCAGAAAGTAATGAATCTGGCTAAGGCTTCACTCCCAGAAATACGATGGGTAGTCGTTTGTTTTGTTAATGGATAAGGGTAGAGACAAAGGACACAGAAAGCACCCTCCCCACACCACTCTGAGCTCCTTCTGGGCTCCTTTTTCTGCTTGCTTTTCTCTTTAGTAGATTGCTTCATTTCCTTTTGGCTGTAGAATGGTATAGATTGTCATATCCTTGAAGGTATGTGTCCCCTTGAGACATCCTCCCCCTGGGACATCGGGATTAACAGATCTTTCTGGTCCCAGGTTGGCCCCAAATGTGAGTGAATTCCCTTCTCTGGGCCTCGGATTTTCTCACGTGCACAATGAGTGTGTTGGGTCAAGTCAGGGCAGAATAAGGAGAATGCGAGGTGGGGGCAAGAATTTGGGATTTGGGGCCTTCCCTTCTAGTTTGAGCAATTAATTTAGCCTTTCTAAACCCAATTTTCTGATCTTTCAAATGGTAATAATACCTATTTTGCAAAGTTGTGGCAAGAATTAAATGAGATAACTAGACAAAGTGAGGGGTACAGAGGAGCTCAAAAAAAAATATTAGTGCCTCCCCTGCTTGAAGCCCCTCTACTTTTCACTTTACCTGAGGTCCCCTGTGAAATTTTGAGACTTTTTGACTCCATATTTAGACTTAACTAAGGACCCACATAACCCATGGCAGATCTAGAGCCAGTGCTTGGTGAGGCACTTGCCTGAGCACTGCATTTCTGTCTGCTTAATATACCTTCAGGGGATTTAGTGCACCATTCTCTAAACAGAACACTGGTTTTGGCTATACTGCCAATTACCTGTGTGCCCTATATAAGCACTTAAGCTGTTTCTTCATTCTAAAAACAACAACAACAAAAAATTAGAATGTAGGAAATGTAACTCAAAGGTCCATCCAGAAGTCTGAACCTCAAGTTAAAGTGAGAATCTCCCCTTAAACTGGTCATTTTTTTCATTTCTGAAAATGATACTCTCCCATTCTAGAAACCTTTAAAGCATTTTAAGTCTTTCTACAGATTGATCCCCTCTAATTGGTGACCAAATCCTGTTGTTCCTTCCCTCCTACACTCTTACAAATTCCTAACTACTGTAGGCACCTCATCTGTCCAGACTAACCTACTTGGCTCTGTTTTCTCCTCATCTACTTTCTAACTAATTTTCAGCCACATTTGTGGAATTTAATATTTGAAATATTGAGAGTCAGTATATCATCAAAATAGAAACAAATTCTCAGATTTTCTTGAAAAGATGTCTATAAGCTTGAGGACATATTGCTATTGATTAATTCATTCTTTTACATTTATTGTACCTGGAAGACACTTGCAGGTGTTGATGAATTACAAGAAATGCTATGTGATCAACATGATTACTAGGTTGCTGAAAGGTAGAGATATTTTATACATGTGGTTAAGATAAGCAAGAGACAGAAACTGTATTAAAAGAATAAACAGACATGATGGCAGCTAGGTGAGACAGAGCAGGGAGACACCTCCATGAAAGACACTGAGCAGAAACCAGAAAGTGACCCAGAATGTCGGCTCCAGGGTAGCATCAGCCGGACAAGGTCTGCTGGAGCCACAGGGAACGTGCATTTGCTGAAACCAGGAGTCTACATTCTGGGACGAGTGAGTGATTCGGCTAAGTCCCTCGGCCACGCTGCGGTGCGGGGAAACAGCGGGTTGGAGCTTGGAGCCCGGGAGCAGCGGCAGATAGGACGGGAGTGGTGTGGACTAGCACCTCGGTGTCTGGCGTGGAGGATTCCC
>PVKY010015569.1:0-10126 GCA_004027775.1 Bradypus variegatus | reverse complement strand
TAGTAATTTATAGTTTTATCTTTGGGAATTATAATATCACTCTTTTCTGTCTTAAGATAGGCAGAAGAGATCCAAACCAACTGGGTATCTGACCAAACATAACACTGATCTAGTGTATTGATGTTATCTTGCTGATTACATAGTGGAAGTGGTAGCTGGCATGTTGGAGGCTATGGTAAGATACATGCACATAGAGAATAGAGTGTAAGCTCTACAAAGATTGAGGAACCTGCCACTGCAGTTCACATTTTTAAGGTTCCTGCTCCATAGAATGTTGCAACATCCCGTCCAAAGTAAAATACAAATTGCTGCATCTTGCAACTTCTATCAAAAGTATAGTCACAGTAATTGACAGATCTGAGAATAAATGTCAGTAAAGCCTGTAAGACACAGTTGAGATTATGTCCTGCAGAAGAGATTAATGAATGGAAAGTAGAAGAGAAAGTAAAGTTCAAAAAGAATAAACTACAGCTTCCAACATGTAACAAAGGAAAGTTAAAAGGAGGACTTAAAGGGAATAGATAGTCTTAAGATTGGGAGACTTGATGAAGATGGTGAATGATAAGAAGGAGCATAGGATGATATCTTAATTTCTGGATTAGTAGACTGGATGGTTTTGACAAGAATTTATACAATGACAGCCAAAGATATAGACATGATGGGAATCACAAAAAAATGTATTGCTGACAGGGCAGCGCAGGAATGAGACACAGACACGAAGTTAAGAATTAAGGGAGCAGGGGACCCATATAGCATCATGTGCTATATGGATACTAGTACACGTTTGCTCTAGGTATTTATTTGTTTCAGGAGATAAGAAAGGATATGCTTACATCCTGTTTGCATATCAGAAGGGATATGCTTATCAGAAGGGATAATCTAGGTTTAGGACAAGGGTTAATGTTGTCCTCATAGTCACAAGACACATATCTTTACAGGGCATGCATTCCATGTCACCACCCTAGATACAGTGTAAGTAACATGAAAGACTTGGTTACCCACATATCCCCCTTTTTTATTTTAGCTGTTTAGCCAGGTCTTTGTCTGCTACCTTGGTTCCAATTTGAGCTAGGCATGGGAAACAAAGTAGCCATGTTGGCAGGAGACCTCTCTTAAAAGGGGTGATGGTTCAGACCCCTGCAAAGTTGGGGGGGGTGAGGTTCTGTGCCCCACCTCTGTTGGCCCCAAATTCTCTCCTGATGGCCCCTCTGTGACTGTGCCTGTCTTAGGGTGTTCCTTCCCTGAGGAATCTTACCCATCTCTGGCTAACCAGCCATCCTCCGGGGCCATGCAGGGTGATGTAAGGGAGGGGCAACGCCCCTCAAGAGGGTCAGTCCTGTCTCCTTGACAGCCTATGCCTCCACGCCCAGCAGGACTAGACAAAGACATTTTGAATTAGTAAAATAACAAATACACTGCCTAGGAAATGTGTGAAAATGGCCTGAGCCTGTTGGCATAAATTTTTGATTTATCCCTATGTAGGAGGAAAAGCCTCAGTGGTGGCCAGGAGCCTTCAAAGCATATCTTGAACTTAGGAATTATTTAAAGTAGGTTTGGGTGGGGACCAGCCAACGCTGTGCCAAATGATAGGATATTTAGCCTGAGCATAGAGAGAATTATTAAGTGTGGAACGGTTGTAGCTATGCACTCTCCATCTTAATTTTTTATGATCTGAACAATTTGCATTGGTGCAATTCTGAACTGCATACCCCTTAGGGGACCAGTCAGTTACAATTCCATAGGAACCATTCTGCACCAACACTCCACTAGTTGCTCTACAATTACTCCAATGTACCCTCTGCATTTCTGGCACAGCTTTTTTTATCTGACCCCAAGTTGGATGTTGGGCTTCCCTAGTTTGGGGTGTTGGCCCGATCACTGTTGTCTTCAGCGTCAGACCCTGGAGCTGCATCACTGGCGGCCCGACGTCCCACAGGAATTTTCTTTTCTCTGCTGGGTCCGTGGTACGGCTTCAGTCGTCGGGCCGGTATCCAAAGTGGTGCTCGTCCGTCACCTGGGGAAACACAAGCATAACCTCTTCCCCAGGTTAGCAATTTTCCCACTGTCCATTCATTGGTTAGCATGTCCTTCTACCATATAGGAGGCACTTTATGGAAATAATGTTTCAATGTTGTCTTTTCAGCTGAAAAATGTCATTCTGCAGCAGTGCCACCCAGCTTCTCATATAAATTTAGAAAATTTAAAGTAAATAAAGCTTTTGATAATTGTTCATGGGGAGTTCCATCGTCTCCCCATTTTTGTTTTGCTAACATAGTTTTTAAAGTATGATGGGCATGCTCAGCAATAGCTTGTCCTCGGGGATTATAAGGAATACCAAGTGGTATGACAAATACCCCAAGTAGTGGTAAAAGCAGCAAATTTTGCAGATGTATAGGCTCGGCCATTATTAGTTTTTAAAGCACAGGGCAAGCCCATGGAAGCAAAACAGGCAAAAAGGTTAAAACCATTGAGTTGTTTTGCCTTTTTTCTGGCTAGAGCAACTAAAGTAGCTAAGAGATCTAGATAAGGGGAAATGGATTTTACAGAAGAATTGGGTAAGAATATCCATTCTACAAGCTTATTGTTTTGCAAAAGCAAACCCGTGGGGGATTTGGGAGTGAAAAACATAACTAGAGACAAAGGTTGTATAGGATCAACACGGGACACTTGAGCTTGTTGAATTTTAGCTTTCACTAGCTGTAATTCCTTTTCTGCAGCTGAAGTTAAAGATCTAGGGCTGTTTAATTTAGAATCCCCACAAAGGAGGGAAAACAGGTTGGAAAGCCCATAGTTAGCTATACCTACTTAGGGGGGAAGCCAATTAATATCTCCTAGTAATTTTTGTAAATCATTTAAGGTAGTGACAGCATCTCTGTGGAGTTGCACCTTTTGGGGTTGAATTGTAAGCCTATTAATACTAGAACCCAAATACTGCACAGGCAAAGTGCATTGCACTTTATTAGTAGCAATAGGTAAACCCACTGCCTGTAAAGCCTTTTGAACAGCATAGAACAAAGCTTCTACTTCAGTCTCCTGAGGTGCAGAGCACAAAATATCATCCATATAATGGATTATATAAGCTTTAGGAAAATGTAAATAGGCTGTAAGGCACGGTCAACATAATATTGACATAATGTAGGACTATTTAGCATACCTTGTGGTAAAACCTTCCACTGATATCATTTCGAAGGGATTGTATTGTTAAGGGACAAAATAGTAAAAGCAAATTTTTCCTTGTCTTGATCAGCTAAAGGGATGGAAAAGAAACAGTCTTTAATATCAGTGACCACTAAAGCCCAGTTCTCAGGAATCATGCTAGGATTTGGGAGTCCAGGTTGTAAAGGTCCCATGGGCTGAATAACAGCATTAACACCTCTTAGGTCCGTTAACATTCTCCATTTTCCTGATTTTTTCTTTATTGGGAACACAGGAAAATTCCAAGGACTAAAAGACTCTTCGATACGCTGCAAGGACAATTGTTCTTGAACTAATTCATGTAAAGCCTCTAAATTTTCTTTTGTAACTGGCCACTGCTCTACACATACTGGTTTTGTTGTAGTCCACCTTAATGGGATGGGTTGGGGAGGCGAATGAACAGCGGCCGCCACTAAAAAGGTTTATGTCCTAAACCAGACCGATCACATTTTGGTGAAACTTGTATGGGCGCAGGGGTATCTTGCTTGTAAACAAGCTTATATACACTAAAATTTTGTATTTAGTTTTATTATATTAACTAAAAGAAGACTCAAATTTAAACAATTTAGTTATAAATATTAGAAAATGTGATTTTTTTCCAATTTTATACACAAATTTTATTGAGATAAATTCACACACCATATAATTTATCCAATATATACAATCAATGGCTCACGGTATCATCACAGTGTTGTGCATTCATCATCACAATCAATTTTAAAGCATTCTCATTACTCCAAAAAACTAATAAAAATAAATATAATAATGAACAAGAACACCCAAAGCATCCAATATCCCTTATCCTATTATTTGGTTATTTTTGTCTTTATCACACATCCACCCACATACTGGATCCAGGGAGTGCCAGTCACAAGGTTTTCACAATCACGTGGGCTTCTCCCAGTCTCACATGAAAATCTGGATTGCTCCCCTAGAACCCCTGACTTATGTAGTTGTGGGTTTGGAAGTAAATTGGTAAGTTAGAGATGATTCATTTGCCTGGACACCTCACTGATGCTGGTCCTTGCTGGTCCTTCATCCGCAATGTCATGAGTCTGATAAAGTCTCTGATGATGAAGGAGGCACTAGCCGTCAGCATTGTCCTGTATTTCACATTTCTAGAAGAGGTATTTTGGGAGAAGAAGATGTAATTTCTACTTTTGAATCTGTTTACTTGCAAAGAGGAAACCAACAACCTTATATGAGCCTCACAAACAATCAGCTTTTCTCAATGGGAATGAACTTCATGTCGTATTTCTGATGAAATTGCTAAGGAGTACAGTAAATTATCCTCTCCCACATGATTTCCTCCAAAGTTTGATGATCCTTTGAGGGTAGAAATTACTGAGCCTGTGTTTACATCCTGTATCATAAGGCAGGATCCTCTGGACCTCAGTATTCTAATTAGCTTATATTTCACATGAGGAATTCCTAATCCCAGTGCAAAGGACTCATGCCCCCCTTGGTCACTTCCTTTCTTATATCCTGTACACTACACACAGTTCTAAAGAAGGTCCCAGTGCATAGTCAGGACTTTCCTAGAAGGCACTGGAATTACATAAATAAAATAGTAGATCATTGTTTTAATGCTATATATGCTTGTGGATTACAACTCAATAGTAATGTAATGAACTTGTTAAACAGACTGAGTTTAATGCATAGTTCTCCTCTCCCTAATTATGAGATTTTTAGATGAGTTTGGAAATCCTCTGAACCTTGCAACCCCAACTACAAAATGAGACTGAAAAGGAACAAAATTATAGGGTTGTTGTGGGTATTAATTAATTAATTCACATAAACTATTTGGACAGTGTCTGGCAAATGAAAAGAACCTGATAAGTCTTAGCACCCCTTTCCTTTCTCCTCTGCCACATTCATATATACATAGAGATTCTGAACCAGGACAATACATGTATTTTGGACATGAACAGTGTTGTTCAGCCTACATGGATTTGTGAATTTTCCTGCCTTCTACCTCTTATTGATTTCTAACTGCATTCCCTTATGATCTGAAAGAGAGTTTTGTCTAATTTCAACATTTTAAAATTTATTGAGACTTGCTTTGTGACTCAACAGGTAGTCTATCCTGGAGAAAAATCCATGAGCCCTTGAGAAAAATGTATATCCTATTTTTTTCTTTATTTTTACCTTTTTAGTTATACTTACTACTAATCTTTCTTTCCACACTCTTCGCCAAACCTCTCTCTCCCATCTTTTCCTATAGGTCTGTAGTGATCCCTTTAGTATTTCTTTTAGAGCAGGTCTCCTGTTCATGAACTCTCTCAATGTCTGTTTATCTGTAAATATTTAAACTCTCCCTCATTTATTAAGGACAGTTTTTCAGATATAGACTTCTTGGTTGGCAGTTTTTTTCTTTCAGTGTCTTGAATATATCATACAACTGCCTTCTCACCTCCATGGTTTCTGCTGAGAGAACCGCACTTACTCTTATCGATCTTCCCTTGTATGTGATGGATCACTTTTCTGTTGCTGTTTTCAGAATTCTGTTTGTCTTTTTACAATCTGAATAGTAAACATCTTGGAGTAAGTCTATTTGGATCAGTTCTGTTCATGGTATGCTGTGCTTATTGGACCTGTCATTTTATGCCTTTCAGAAGAGTTGGGAAATTTTTGTTATTCATTTCCTCTATCATCCTTTTTTTCCCCCTTTCCCTTCTCTTCCCCTTCTGGGGCACCTATAACATATATATTCATGCACTTCATGTGTCATTGAGTTCCCTGAGACCCTGTTCATATTTTCCCATTATTTTCCCTGTCTGTTCATGTGTAGTATTTCAGATGTACTGTCCTCTAATTCACTAATCCTTTCTCCTACATCTTTAAGTCTGCTGTTGTATGTCTCTGTTGTATTTTTCATCTCTTATTGTGTTTTTCCTTCCCTTAAGTTCTGTCATTTGCTTTTCCAAGCTTTTGAGTTCTTCTGTATGGACACCCTGTGTGTGTCTTCTTTATATCCTTCATCCCTTTTGCCACATTTTCTGTCAAATAGTTGATTTCATTTAGAAGATTTGTTTGAACATCTTTAATTAGTTGTTTCAACTCCTAAGTTCAAGTGTTAGTTTTTTTCCTTTGGTGGTCCATCTCTTCATGCTTTCTAGTATGACTCATGATTTTTGGCTGTCTAGGTATCTGATTTTCTTCATTAGTTTTTTCTGGAGTTTTTTGTCTATATTTTGCCTAGTGGTTTCTTGCTGGTTGGCTTTGATCACCATCTGTTCTTTTTGTCTGTCCACAGCCAGTTTTATGCTTAGCTCTGTGCCCCAGTCTCCCCCCAGAACCACACATGCCCACAGCAGCTTGTCTCAGTGAGGTAGGCACTGGGTCCAACAGCAAGGTCTCTGTGTGTGGGTAAAACAAGTCACCTGGCTCCCAGTGGTGCTGTTTTACACTGGGCAGCAAGCCCAAGGTTTGTTTTAGAGCACTACTTTAACCATTGGGTTTTCCATATTTCTCAGCTTAAACTGGGCCAGGTTCCTGTGCACGGGTGTAGACCAGCTCCAGTGGACCTGGGATAAGGTCTGGAGAGGTTCTGAGAAGTTCTGCAATTACCTTACACTTTCCATTCGGCCAAGCAGATGGCACTATTTGGTGACTTAGTCATCTTCAGAAAGTGTTTACCTTCTGGATCCAAGGCTGCATCTGACTTGGGAAGGCTCAAATTTCTCCTGTAGCCCCAACTGTGTGTGACTGGGTGGAACTGAATTACAATCCCTTCTGACAAGGCAGGGTTGAAGCTGTGGGGTTATTGTTTTGCCAGGCAAAATCTGACTCTATATGGGCCTATGTCCCCCACTACACTTGTGGCAGAGGATTTCCCCAGCTGCCACAGTTTTCAGCCATCCTCCAGGCAAGGTTTGGGCTGCCAGCTACTGTACCCCTCAAGGTTGGAGAGGGGCTTCCAGACCCAGGGCTGGAAACAGTCTCTGCCCACATTTACTCAGACTCTTCATCCCTTACTGATCTGGGCCTTGAAATGTCCTTCCCTTTCCCCAAGGTCTCCAAACATTAGGGATCTGTTTCACTGCTGTGAGAGGTCTTCTAGGCTTGTGACCCCAGTGGTAGGTGAGAATAATCCTGACTGCTGTTTCTGTGCTCCTTGCCTGCTGTATGAGACCAGGGGAAGGGAGGGGAGAGGACCAGCCAGTTCAGAATGGAGTTTCCCTACCTTCTATTTTCCTTTTTCTTCAATTCAGCATTTGTAGGGCCCTTCTGCAGTCTGTACCTTCCTCCAGAGTTTTGTACAAGTCAAGTTATCCCCATTTATTGCTGAATATCTCGGTAGAAGTTTTCAGTCACCATTTATGACACCATGTTGATGATGTCCTTCACTTTTCATGGCAATGTGAGAATCATCTTTCTGATTTGTGTAACTGCATGGGCTGTATATATCAGTCTGGACATGAAGAACAAGACATCTTAATGATATTGGATTTTTAAACCATAAATGTACATAGCTTATTAATTTGTATGTTTTCTTTGACACCTTCATTAATATTCATTAATATTTCACACTCTGCATTGTATAGATATTACTCACTTTTTCTATATTTATACATAAGTGTTTCATATTTTTGGTGTTATAAATGGAGGCTCTTTTTGAAAATTCTGATTTCCAATTATTTGTTGTGCATATATAGAAATAGTATTGCCTGATGTTGTGTAACTTCTATAAACTCCCTTATCAATTCCAATAGAATTTTTTAGATTTGTATGTACTTTTGTTGTAGACAATAAAGTAATTTGCTAATAGAGATAAGCTTATTTCTTCTTATTCAATATGAATGCCATTTATTTATTTTTCTTGCCTTAAAACACTGTCTAGGACTTACAGTACAATTTTAAAGGGACGTATTAGGTTTAGAAATCTTTGCTTTTATTCTGAATTTAGTAATTAGGATTCACCCTTTTGCCTTTAATTGTGAAATTTCCAGTAGAGTTATTGTAGATGTCCTTCATCATGTTGAGGAAGTCCCATTCTATTTTTATATAAGCATACATAAATTCAAACCTATCTAGACCTATTTACCAATTATCTATCTGTCTATCTCTTAGTGAATGATACTGAATTTTTTTAAATGTGTTTTCTGTTTCTATCTGATTATCACATAATTTTATTTCTTTACCTATTGATATACTGAATAACACTGGTAGGTATTCAAAAATTAAAACAAACATATTCCCAAAATAAACCTTATTTATCATGGTGCTTTTTTATGAAATTTAATGAAGGGGACTTATACTTTAATTACTTAGTTTCAAAAATGCCTAGTGGATAAAGCAGAAACACTGAAAGTTGTAGAGCTAGGAAATGATAGGACTGTGCTTTCATAGATTATTCGATCAGCTGTGTAGATGGCTGGATTAAGGTGAGTATGTAGGAAATTCTAGAATAAAGTAACATAGGTTAATTAAAAACTAAAAATTTCCTAAATTTTGGTGGTAGCTGTGAGAAAGGGTGGAAGATGCTATGCTGGTAGACTCTATTGCTTAGTGTGTAAGGAATGTGTAAAATATTCTGTAGGTTTTCATCCAGAGAAGAGTTTAACTTCCAGAAATATTTATTGAGTGTTTACTACTGTACTGGATTTAGCACCAGGAGCAAAGTAGTAAATAAGACAGATATGGTCTTTGTCCTTACAGAGCTAATAGTTTATAGGAGAGCAAGAAACTCAAAGGAAAAAAATAATGTCTGATGAGTGTAATGATGGAGCATCTATTGGAATCTGTGAGAACATTAATCATGATAGCTGATATTTATGGACTATCTACCTTTTTTCAGGCACTGTTCTAAGCACTTATATTAGTTCAATTAACTGTCACAACAAATTGATGAGAGGGGTGCTATTATTCCTATCTGTGCTAGTTTGGATATATTATGTTTTGCCAAAATCCATATTGTTTAATGCTGTCTTGTGGGGACAGATGTATTAGTGCTGATTACATTGCAATCTTTGGATTAGGTTGTTTCCATGGAGATGTGAAGTGAATCACTGTGTGTGAAGCATTCAATTAAATTATTTCCATGGAGATGTGGGCCCCACTCATGCAGGGTGGGTCTTGATTTAATCACTGTAGCCCTATAAAAGAGCTCACAAACAGAAGGAGCTCAGAGCAGCTGAGAGTGACATTTTGGAGAGCAGCTAAGAGAGACATTTTGGAGATGGCCACCGAAAGCAGATTTTTGCTGATGCTTTGGTGATATTATCCCAGAGTTTGCTCCAATAAGCTAAGCTTAGAGACATTTTGGAGAATTCCATTTTGAAATGCAACCTAAGAGCAAGCAGACAGCAGCCATGTGCCTTCCCATCTAACAGAGGTTTTCCAGATGCCATTGATATTCTTCAGTGAAAGTACCCTACTGTTGATGCCTTTGTTTGGACATTTTCATGGCCACAAGACTGTAACTTTGTAACCAAATAGCCCCCCTTCAGAAAATCCAATCCATTTCTGATATTTTGCATAATAGCAACATTAGCAAACCAGAACACCATTCTTATCTCACAAACTTTGTGAGGCAGAGTTGAAGTAACTTGCCAAAGGTGTTAGAGTCAGGAATTATGATGGTAACAGTTAACTAAATGCTGTCTAACTCTCACAGTGGTGAGAAGATAGAAAACCCCAGTAGAGTTTAGAAGTAAAGATTTTGAACATTTTGATTACTCCAAAAAAACTAACAAAAATAAAAGTAAAAAAGAATACCCAAACGGAGTCGGAGATGGCGGCTAGGTGAGACAGAGCAGGGAGACGCCTCCATGAAAAACACTGAGCGGAAACCAGAAAGTGACCCAGAACGTCAACTCCAGGGTAGCACCAGCCAGACAAGGTCAGCTAAAACCACAGGGAATCTGCATTTGATGTAACCAGGAGTCTACATTCTGGGACGAGTGAGTGATTCCGCCGAGTCCCCCGG
>PVKY010015568.1:0-10124 GCA_004027775.1 Bradypus variegatus | reverse complement strand
TCCAGGTTATCCATGTTGGCACATGCACCAGAACTTCTTACAACTGAATATATTCCTACGTGTGTATATACTACATTTTGTTTACCCTTTCATCATTTGATGGACACTGGGGTTTTTTCCATCTTTCGGCGGTTGAGAATAATGCTGCTATGAACTTCGGTGTGCAAATGTCTGTTCACATCCCTGCTTTCACTTCTTCTGGATATATAACAAGTAGTGGGATTGTTGCATCGTATGACAGTTCTATTCTTAGTTTTCTGAGGAACTGCCAAACTGTCTTCCACAGCAGCTGTACCATTCTACATTCCTATCAGCAATGTATAAATGTTCCTGTTTCTCCACATCCTCCCAGCACTTATGATTTTCTGTTTTTGTAATAGTGGCCATTCTAGTAGGAGTGAAATGATATCTCATTGTGGTTTTGGTTCACATTTCCCTAATAGCTAGTGATATTTATCATCTTTTCATGTGCTTTTTAGCCATTCGTATATCCTCTTTGGAAAAATGTCTACTCCTATCTTTTGCCCTTTTTAAATTGGGTTGTTTGTCTTTTTATTACTGCATTGTAGGATTTCTTTTTATATCCTGCATGTTAAACTCTTATTGCATATGTGATTTCCAAATATTTTCTCATCGAATAGGCTGCCTTTTCACTTTCTTGATGAAGTCCTTTATTTGTTTTTTCTTTCATTGCTTGTGCTGTGAGTGTAAGAGCTAAGAAACCACTGCCTACCACAAGATCTTGAAGATGCCTCCCTACATTTTCTTCTAGGAGTTTTATGCTCCCATCTCATATTAGGTCTTTTTGGCTTGTTCAAGCAGCTTCATTCCATTATGGTCAGAGAAAGTGCTTTGTATAATTTCAGTCTTTTAAAATTTATCAGGACTTATTTTGTGACCCAACATATGGCCTATCCTGAAGAATGATTCATGAGCGCTTAAGAAGAATGTATATCCTGCTCTTTTGGGGTGTATTGTTCTGTATATGTCTATTAGGTTTCGTTCATTTATCAGATTATTCAGGTTCTCTGTTTCCTTATTAATCCTTTCTCTAGATGTTGTATCTCTTGATTAGAGTGGTGTATTCAAGTCTCCCCCTATTGTAGGGGTGTCTGTTTCTCCCTTCAGCTTTGCCAGTGTTTGTCTCATGTATTTTGGGGCACCATGGTTAGATGCATAAATATTTATGATTGTTATTTCTTCTTGGTGGAGTGCCTCTTTTAATATGTAGTGGGCTTTTTTGTTTCTTATAACAGTATACATTTAAAGTCTAGCAGTAAAGTGGGTAGTAAAGTCTATTAGATATCTATAATAAAGTCTATTAGATACTAGAATAATTACCCCAGTACTTTTTTGGTTACTGTTTGTGTGAAATATCTTTTTCCAACCTTTCACCTTCAGCCTGTCTGTGTCCTTGGGTATAAGATGAGTCTTCTGTAGGCAGCATATAGATGGATCATACTTGTTAATCCATTCTGCCAATTTGTGTCTTTAGATTGAGGAGTTTAATTCATTAACATTCAGTGTTATTACTGTAAAGGTAGTACTTACTTCAACCATTTATCCTTTGGTTTTTATGTCATATTTTTGTCTCTCTTTTTCCCCTTTTAGTTACCCTTAGTGATAATCTTCATTTCTACACTCTTCTTCCAAGCCTCTCTCTCTCTCTCCTGTCTTTTCCTTTTATCCTGCAGAACTTCCTTTAGTATTTCTGGTAGGGCAGGTCTCTTGATAATTTAATCTCTCTAGTTTCTGTTTGTCTGTGGATTTTAAACTCTCCCTCATTTTTGAAGGACAGTTTTGCCAGATAAAAAATTCTTGGCTGGCAGTTTTTCTGTTTCAGTACTTTAGATATAATACCACTGCCTTTACATCCCGATAGCTTTTGATGAGAAATCAGCACTTAATCTTATTGCAGTTCCATTGTATGTAACAAATTACTTTTTTCTTGCTGCTTTCAGGATTTTCTCATTATCTTTGGCATTTGACATTCTGATTGGTGTGTGTCTCAGAGAAGGTCTGTTAGGATTTATTCTGTTGGTAGCACACTGCACTTCTTGGACCCGTATATAAGAGTTAGGAAATTTGCAGCCATTATTTCCCCACATATTCTTTCTGCCTTTTCCCTTCTCTTTTCCTTCTGGGACACCCATGATGCATATTCTTTTGCACTTTGTGCTGTCATTCAAATCCCTGAAACCCTGCTCAATGTTTTCTGTTATTTTCTCTACCTGTTCTTCTGTCTGTAAGATTTCGATTGTCCTGTATTCTAGCTCATTGATTATTTGTTCTCCTTGTTCAGATCTCCTGATCTGCTGTTTTATGTCTCTAGTGTAATCTTAATCTCTTCTATTGTGCCTTTCATTCCGATAGTTATTATGTTTCTTTTTATAGTTTCAGATTTTTTCATGGCTCACCCAGTATCCCCGTAATATCCTTTATCTCTTTAGCCATATTTTCCTTCATCTTGATTTAGGACATTTTGTTTGAACATGTTTGATTAGTTGTTCCAAATTCTGTATCTCCTCTGAAGTTTTAATTTGTTCTTTTAACTGGGCTGTATCTTCCTGTGTCTTACTATGGCTTGTAATTTTTTTGTTGCTGTCTAGGCTTCTGATTTTCTTGGTGAATTTACTCTGATGGTCACTTTCTCTTTCTCTCTGTAGCCAAGGGTCTTATTGTTGATTGTCTTTGTATTAAGGCTCTTTTTTGACACTTGGTTCAACTTATTCTAGATCTGTAGAATTGCCCTTGTTTAACTGATCAGATTTTTCCAGCTCTTCATGTGTTTTTTGCCCTGGATATGGTACAATTTTTAAGATTGCACTATTTATGAAATTGTTTTACCCCTAGGAGAAAGTTTCCTTTCCTCTGTTCCTTCTCTGGGAATATTGATCTGTTTTTGTTTTGCTGCTATAAGTTTGTTGTTGTTGTTGTTGTTGTTTTTAACATTCCTTTCATTATCTTTAGCTGTATTTGCCTAGAGGGCAAATTCTGAAAGGAAAGTCATCCTGGAGAGGACTCTCCCATGTCAGTATTTCCCAGACAAAACAGGGCCAGGCACCCACAAAGGGCCCTGGGGAGAGGGTCAGGAAAGATGACAAAAAGGCTTTTTGACGGCTCCTTGAAGCTACACTTTCCTGGCCTGCCCAGGAGATGACACTCTTCAAAAACCTGTTTCCTGCAGCCCTAAGGAAGTATTGTGTCTTTAAACCTCTACTGGCTCGGCCCCTATTGGGGGCAGTGTTGAAATGGCCACAGTGGTACCTGTCAGGGGCAGGCTAAAACAGCGGCTTGAAACTGGGACCCAGCAAGCAGAATTGGCTCATCAAAGTCCATGATTGGTACCCAGCTCTGCCCCACCCTGTTCTGGGGAAACAGGACTTCCATGTTTCTATCCATCTGCAGTAGTCAGCCAGGGGCCAGACCCCTAGGTGGCTGTGATGGTTGGGTTCATGTGTCAACTTGGCCAGGTGATAGTACCCAGCTGTCTGGTCAGGCAAGCACTGGCCTAACCATTGCTGTGAGGATGTTTGGGGCTGCTTAATAAACCAACAGGCTGGTTTATTACATCATCAGTCAATTGGCTGCAGCTGTGACTGATGACTCACCTAAGGGCATGTGTTCCGCAATGAGAGAAAGCAGTTGGCTGGATTTAATCCAAGTAATCAGTTGAAGACTTATAAGCAAGACAGATAGAGGACCTTCACTTCTTCTTCAGCTGCCCAGCCAAGCGTTTCCTGAGGAATTCGTCAAAGTTGCCAGTTTGTTTCTTGAGGAGTTCATCGAACATGTTCGTTGAAGATCCCAGTTCATTTTCTGAGGAGTTTGTCGAAGTTGCCAGTTTGTTTCCTGAGGAGTTCATCGGACATCTTCTTTGGAGTTGACAGTTTGCTCACTGCCCTGCAGAATTTGGACTCGTGCGTACCCACAGTTGTGTGAGTCACTTTTATAAATTTTATAGTCATGGATACCTCTCGTTGATTCTGTTTCCCTAGAGAACCCTGATACAGTGGCCTGCCTCAGGAGTTGAGGATGGGCCCTGGCAGCCTCCACAGAGCAAATTACTTATAGTTCTTTACTGAATTTCTCAGCCTCTTTGTCCTTTTCCGTGGATACTATGCACTGTTTCCCTGGCCTCCAGAACCCCAAAACAGTTGTTTCAGACAGTTCCTGCATGTTCACTTTTTGTTTTTGGAGGAGGAGTGAGTCCTTGAGCTCCCTACTCCACCATCTTCCCTGGAAGTTCCCTTTAGGGATTTTTTCATTTCAGTTATTGTGGTTTTCAACTCTATTGTTTCTCTCTTTCTCTCTTTTTTTTTACTTTCAGAGTTCTTAATTGCATTATAATTTCTGCTCAGAGGGTGGGCAGGTGCCAAAGGACTGTCGGGTACACAGTGGAATAGGTGAATAGGCTAAGCTTTTTCTTTCTTTTTTTCTTTTAAAATCAGGCATATTTCATAAACAAGGAAGCCTACATTAATGACATAAAAACAGTTTTTGAGTAGTAGAGTAAATCTTACTGTCATTAGCGGCAGCAGCGCAGGAGAGAACAGGCGTGCACAGAGATGCTCCTGGGAATATAAAGGTCAAGGCATGTTTTTTCCTTAATTGAAAAAAATTCACTTGTGACTTCTTACTTAAAGCAAGAACCAGTCCTCTTTCACCCCATGTGGGCTGGCAGGATGAGGGGTGGATGGACAGAGGTCTGACCTCTATCAAAAAGCACAGGCTGGGCCAGAAGACGGGGCAGAGATAGGGATGGCATGGAGGACAGCAAATGGGGCTCCGCTCCCTCTCGCTGAAGCGGCTTGTTTTTTTCCCTCCGTTAAAAACAGCTGAGAAAACTAGACAACTATCAGGTAAGAAAAGTTTCTGGAAAAGGAACAACCGTATGCATGTATAATACACAGCGTAATATGAACAGAAGTATTTACACGGGGGTTGTGTGTACATTGGCAAGTTTCATACAAAAGCAGGACAAGATGTGTGTGTTAGCTGCTCTATAGTATGCTATTATTGTTGTTTTCCCCTTCGTTAAAAACCTCCTTTCCATAGAAATAATGAGTAATTATATTGAAAACCTCCTTTCCATAGAAATAATGAGTAATTATATTGAATATACAATTGTTTAGATAATGGGTTTTCCCTATAGGGGAGATTCAACAGCCTGCAGGATAGAAACCTCTTCTCCCCTTTTCTGAACATGAGCCAAATCACAGTTGCAGGAATGGGGAAAGTGGGGTCCAGGGCAGGAAGTGGGGTGTGAATGGCCCTGGCTCTGGGCACAGCCTCGTGCAGTGTTCCGGTATAGCCCACTGCCAGACTCGGCCCACATGCCCTGGTCAGGGGAGCCTGCCATGGCCGTGGGACTGCCAGGAAGAGAGGAGAGGGCAGGGCTCAAACTTTTGGGGGCAATGGCCACAGAAAGTTCAGTTCTTTCTGACTTTTGGGGGCAAAGCTTGGCTGATACAAGCCCAGCCTCACCAGATAAGATGTGCAGTGCCCCTCACTCTTTGGTTCCATTAAAAATTCTTTTTCTCTTTACTGGGATTTTCATGTTGATTCCTTCTTTTCCTGATATCCTTTAGTTTTTTTTCCTTATCTCCTTGTGTATATTGAGGATCATTTTTTCATAGTCTTCATCTGGTAGGTTCAAAGTCTCGTGTTCTCTGTTGTTGGTTTCTGAATTTTAATCTTTTTCCTTTGGATGGGCTATCATTTTCTGTTTCTTCATTTTTCTTGTATTCTTTTGTTGCACGCTGTACATTTTAAGTTTTAAAGTATTAACTCTGGGATTTAGTTCCTGAGCTGTCTGTCCTTTAACTTGGTAACCAACTAGTGCTATGACAGAGATCCCTTGAGTGCCAGGAGCTAACAAAAACAAACCAACCAAGCAAAAAACATCTTTCACTGTCATTGCGAATTGGCTCTTCATTGGTGGTTGCTTTCCTTCAGAGGTTTTCCTTTCCTATCAGTTAGATTATCCTGAGACAAATGTGAAGTGCAGGGTCCTCTGTGTTTTCTGTGCCTTTGTCTTGTCCTGGGCTTGTGCTTTCTTACGGCCTTAGGATATTCCCCATTTATAGGAATTCAAATGTCCCCTCTACTCCTTATGAAATAACTTTCTTCCCCTCCTAGGTACTCTCTTGTATGAATTAAAGCAGGTAAGTCTTTGCTCCAGGCCACTTTGAGTTAATTGTTCCTTATACTGCTTTAGCTCTCTGCAAGCTGCTTCTGCCTGCCAGGCAAGTTCTGGGAGGGTGAGCCAGCAACACATTTTCTGATTGTCTTTCAGGCTACTTCTCATAGATTGGCACAACGTACAGGCACCCGGTACACACAAAGGCGTTGCTCTGTTCCCTGTGGAACAGGCCTAGTGACTCACAATGGGAGAACAGGCTGGCTTCACATCTGGAAGTTTGTGGCAGAGGATCCAGGAAGTGTGACACAGCTTCTCTTACCATTTTAAATGCTGCATTTTCTTTTTCTTATTACTTTTATTTTTTGCTTAACTTCCTTTTATTTTTAAAATTTTCCCTTTTTATTTTTATGGGCTTCATTTTCTTTATTCTACCCTCTACCAATTACTCTAACCCCCTTTAACTGTTTCCCCGAATTTGGAGGAAGATGGCTTTGCCAGTTCTTTTAGTTGTTCGTAGATTGTGGGGGTGTGCTGGTTTGGATATTTTATGTCCCTTCAAAAGCCATATTCTTTAATGCAATCTTGTGGGGGCAAATTTCTTTATCTTTCTGATTAGGGTGTGACCTCTTGATTGAATGTTTCCATGGAGATTTGGCCCTGCCCATTCAGGATAGGTCTTGATTAGTTTACTGAAGTCGTTTAAAGGGAGCTCACACAGAGCAGCTGAGAGACACTTCTGGAAAGACACTGGCTGATGCTTAGAGATGCTTGGAGATGCGGACAGAAGGACATTTGGAGATGCTTAGCTAAGAGACGCTAGCCCAGAGTTTGTTCTGGAGAAGCTAGGAGAGACAAGCCCAGAAACATTTTGAGGAACACCATTTTGGAGACACCAAGGAGCAAAGGACCAGCAGACGCTAGCCATGGGCCTTCCCAGCTGAAAAAGGTATTCCAGATGCCATCAGCTGTTCTTCAGTGGAGGTATCCTCTTGCTGATATCTTAATTTGGAAATTTTCATGGCCTTTGAACTGTAAATTTTGGAACCAAATAAACCCCCTTTATAAAAGCCCATCCATTTCTGGTATCTTGCATAAGGCAGCTTTTGCAAACCGGAACAGGGCAGGAGTAGCACCCTGTAGCATCTTACACTGCCATCTTGGTTGATAGGGAGCCTACTTACGATAAATGTTGGCTATGTGTGTTTTTTTGTTTCAATTTTTTGTTTTCAGATCTTCAGAACAGCTCAAGAGTAGTTCATTAATCACCAAAGAGTCACCAAATGTTATTAGGCACATTTGTTTTCTTTCTCTCTCCCTATTTATCTATTTCTTTAGTCACTCATTTTTGCTGACAATTTGAGAGTAAGTTACCTGTATCATGACCCTTTACTCCTAAATACTTACATGTAAATGGTAAGAGAGATATAGTCTCATGTATATTTAACATTGTTACAGTACTGTTATCTGTTGTCGAGCTTATATTTACACCTCACCAGTTCCCCCTATACTGTCCATTTTTTCCCCCAATCCATGATCCGGTCCAGGATCTCACATTGCGTTTAATTTCCAGGTCTTTTCAGTATTCTTTCATCTGGTACAGGTGCTTAGTGTTTCTCTGTCTTTCATATCATTGGCATATTTGAAGAATACCAGACCAGTTGAAGAATTTCTTCAACTTGAGTTTGTCGTTTCCTGTGATTACATTTAGGTCGCATGTTTTTGGCAGAAGTGAAGGGCTCTTCTCAAGGCATTGCAGCAGACAGAGCACAATGCCATTTTCCCCCATGGTTGGTGGTGTTAACTAGGATTGCTTCACTAAGTAGCGCCTGCCAGATTTCTCAGTGTGCAGGTACTGGTGCTTTCCTGTTTTGTGATTAATAAGTAGTCTGTGGGGAGATGCTTTGTTACTGTGCAGATAAATAGTTCCCAAACAAATTTACCCAATGGTTTGATGATTCTTGCCTGAATAGATTATTACTATGGTGATTGCAGAAGTATCATTCCTTCTACATTTATTAGTTGTCATTCTACTATAAAAAAGTGTTTTCACTCCCACTCTCAATTCATCTATTTTAGAATTAGTATGCATTCATGAATTGTATTTTTTATTTAATGTATTATATTCCATTACTATAATTATTAATTTTAATGCTCAAATTGTTCCTGATTGGCCAGTGAGAGCCTTAATTTATATATTTCAATACTGCATTGTAGAAAATACAATGACTCACCACTTCACACCTGCTAGGATTGCCGTAATTAAAAAGCACAGAAAATAACAAGTATTGGCAAGAATGCAGAGAAATAAGAACTCTCATACATTATTGGTGGGAATGTAAAATAGTGCAGCCAGTGTAGAAAACAGTTTAGTGGTTCCTCAGAAAGTTAAACATAGAATTACAATATTACCTGGCAATCCCACTTCTAGGTGTATACCCAAAAGAATTGAAAGCATGGACTCAACAGATATTTGCACACTGATGTTCATAGCAGAATTATTTACAATTGCTGAAAAATGGAAGCAACCCAAGTGTCTATCAACAGGCTAACGCAAAATGTGGTATTTTCATACAACCAAATATTATTCAGCCATAAAAAGGAATGAAGTTCTGATACATGCAACAACATGGATGAACCTTGAAGACATCATATTGTGTGAAATAAGCCAGACAAAAAAGGACAAATATTGTATTGTTTCACTTACATGAAATACCTAGAATAAGCTAATTCATAAAGACAGAAAGTAGATTACAGGTTACCAGGGATGGAAAGATGTGGGGAATGGGGAGTTGTTTAATGGATGCAAAGTTTCTTTTTGGGTTATGAAAAATTTTGGTGATTGGTGGTGATGGTAGCACAATATCATGAATGTAATTAATATAAGTGAATTGTACACATGAAAGTTAAGGTTAAGTGGGAAATTTTGTGTTATATATATATGTTATGTTACAATAAAAATTTTTAAAGGGGTCCATTTAATGCTTTTTATTGTGAAATCTATTAAGATTGCTACCTGTTTTTGTTTGCATTTTGCTAGTATATTGCCCCTTTTTTAACTTTTCTCTGTCATTTCATTTTTTAATTAAATTCAGTTTTATTGAGATATATTCACATACCATACAATCATCTGTGGTGTACAATCAACTGTTCACAGTACCATCATACAGCTATGCATTTATCACCCCAATCTATTTTTGAAAATTTTCCTTACACCAGAAAGAATCAGTATAAGAACAAGAAATAAAAGTAAAAAAGAACACCCAAATCACCCCCCCCATCCCACCATATTTTTCATTTAGTTTTTGTCCCCGTTTTTCTTTTGTTCTTTCATTTTCTGTTCTGTTATCATCAAGGTCACTGATTCGCTCTTCAGCTTCTTCTAGTCTTGTACTATGAGTATCCAGAATCTTTTAGATTTGTTTGACAGTTTCTGAGCAGTTAGGGAGGGAGGGTGGCTTTAATAATCAAATCTCCCAGGTTCCTGGAGATTTAAAGCTGTTGCAATAGTCTAATCCTTCAGTTCAGTCTTGCTACAGTTTGTCTCTGCTGCTGACCCACAAGTCCTTGGTATTGGCGTATGGTCCCTGGGACTTGTGAGTGGGTCTTTCTTCCAAGCCTTGCCCTAGGGCCTCTGCTGAGGGAAGACTGTCTGTCCCCATTTTTCTACTCATCTGTCCATACACTGGATAAAGGGAATGTGATCCACAAGGTTTTCACAATGACACTGTCACCCCTAGTAATCTACATTCTTATATGATCATCTTCAAGAGTCAGGGCTACTGAGTTGGAGTTTGATAGTTTCAGGTATTTACTTCTAGCTATTCCTTTACATTAAAACCTAAAAAGTGTTATCTGTGTAGTGCGTAAGAATGTCCACCAGAGTGACCACTTGACTCCATTTGAAATCTCTCAGCCACTGGAGTTTTATTTCATTTCATTTTGCATCCCCCTTTTGGTCAAGAAGATGTTCTCAATCCCA
>PVKY010015567.1:0-10127 GCA_004027775.1 Bradypus variegatus | reverse complement strand
CCTCCTAGAACATTTCCTCCTGAGTAGGGGAGATCAGGCAACTTAGAAACAACTACCTCATGTGACAATGTGATAAGTACCACATCAGAGGAGAAGAGGAGATGGGTTCCAATCTAGGCAGGGAGCCAGCTGCCTGGAGGAGGGGGCATTTGAGCTAGGTTCCTCAGGCAGAGAACTGTGGCCACAGAAAGTTAATTTCCCATGGCTTCTGGAGAACTGGAGCAACAGACCTTTGCACCAGAGTTTAAGAATCTGGGCCCACAGTCTCAGGTCCTCTTGGGAACATGGCGACTCTGGTCAGGAGGAGAGAACATTCTCTCCCCTCTACAGAAGCCTGAGCTTACCCCAAATTCCTTCCAACCCCCCCAAAGTCCACCCCACCATCAGTGCCCCTGATGCTAACCAGGAGTGGGGGTGGAGGTGGTGGGAGTTAGTGGGGGGATAGGAGTGGGGGGCAGATCTCTACAGCCCCCTACTCCCTCCCTCTGCCCCCAGGGAGCAGGGCGGAGGGGCTAGTCCTGACAGTACTGAGCCCTATTGCAGGCCCCCAGTTTCCCAGTCTTCAGCTCTCAGACCTCCTGCCAAACCTCACCTCCTGGGGAATGTTGAGCAATCTTTGGAATTTTTCAGCGAGAAACAAGCACTTTCAAATTCCATTCAAGGCCTCCTGAGCCGGGCAAGCTGCCGGGAGCCCGGAACCCAGGGCCTGCAGTGCCTGAGCCTTCCTGAGCGGGCATCGGGGACGGCTGGGGGACTTTTCTGTGTTTGTTTTCTCCTCCGGCTGGCCGGGCTGCAGGACACCATTGCAGTGAGGTCATGCAGCCCTGCCCCACTGCGTCCGCGGGTGGCTGAGCCGCCAGGATCTCGCTGTCCGCGCTGGCTCGGGTGTGCACGCATGGTGCTGAGGGACAGGCGGGGCCGGAAGGACAGTGGGGCAGCCCTCAGTGTGCTTGAGCCTGAGGACCCTCAGCACCTTCCCACCCCATCGCTGCCAGGTCCCTGCCCTGGAGCCTGGCCTGGGCCAACTCTCTCAGGGCCACTCTCTCTGTCCCGTTTCCTGGGGGCTGCAAGGTCACATGGGAGTCCAGTTGTGACTTGCTAGATATAACTGAACAGTGTCTTGCAACTAGCTCACAGTGCAAAAGGCACCTCCTTGGGGAAGCCTTCCTGACCCCACCTCCACGAAGTCATCCTGACCCCACCCCAGTATACACATAGGCACCCTGTGTGTCTCCGCAGCTCTCGTGTCTGTGGTTAATGATCATTACTCGTGTATTTGTTTAACGTCTGCCTCGCCCATAGGTGGTGTACTGCTGGAGGCCGGAGCCCTGACTATCCTGTTTACTGCTGTATCCCCAAAACAGAGCCCAGTGCCTGGCACAGAGTGGGTGCTTTATGGATTTCAGTATGTCAAGCAAAGTTTCCCAGGGAGACATAAGGATTCTGATTTCAAAGCACCCCTGCCATGGCATGGACACCCATGAGATCGTGTGACCAGATGCAGTGGCACGTCAAAGCGTGTTCCATCTCGGGGACTGGGTTTCCCTCTGTGCTCCAGCTCCCTCACTCCCACCCTCATCTCCAACCAGGTGAGTGGGAGGCCACAGGGTTGCTGTTTAAACAGAAAGCAAAGCTCCTTTGTCTGGAACCAGATTCTGAGTCCCAGGCCTGGCCCGGCAAGGGAGGCCTTTGCAGATAGCAGCTCTGTCAGCAGCACCTGCTACCCCCTCTGTCAGGTTCTTTCATCAGTGTGGTCCCAGGGCAGGCCCTGACTCCATCTTCACGTCTCCCATTTATCTTAGGTTTGTATAGGGTTTGCAAGTTCCCAAAGCCTGTCATGCCATTATGTTGTCTGTGTCTCCCCAAAACACTTCAAGGACCAGTTGTTACTCTTCCCAATTTGTCAAAGAGAAAACAGCCCGAGAAGTGACTGGCTCTAGGTCACGGCTAGTAAACAGCAGTGCTGGGTTCTAGCTCCTGGGACTCCGTGGGGAGAGGGCGGAAGGCAGGTATAGGGGCTTCTGTACAAGCAGGGGGAAGGCTGGGAGCTGGGAAGGAGGGGACCTAGGCCAGGCACCTGGAGAGTCGTGCCAGCCCACTGAGGCAAGAAGGCAGCAATCTCAGAAGGCCCCGGAAACAAGACAGAGCCTGCATGCTCTGGGCACTGGACCAGAAACCTGTACTTTGTAAGCCAGACAGTTTGTGTACTTCCTGTGTTTTCTGTGTTTATTTCCCTAATATTCTCTCTTAGTGAGAAGAAGCCTCAGCTATGCAGAGGGGAATCAGAGGAATGGGTTTGCATCTGTGTTCGTGCCAGAGTGTTTACAGGGAGGCAGAACCTCAGGGTAGGAGTATCCGAAAGGAGAGGGGGCTGACGGAATGGGGTAGTCACGTTTTTATTGCCACCGCCTACCCTGAGCCCAGATGCTTGGAGAGGATCGAAACTCAACCGTGAAAATCCTGGGGATTTCTGTCACTAAAAGACGCAGGTCGCTGTAACTATCTCATAGAATAGGTTTGAGGGTTTCGTCATTCATTCAACAATATTTTAGTTCTAGATCCCTGCCCTAGTGGAGCTTACATTCTAGAGAGAGAAGACAGACCACAGACATCAAACAGAATAAAGAAGTAAATTATATAGTATCCTAGATGGGGAAACGTACTATAGAATAAAGAAACAGTGGAGCAGGGGAAGGGGTGCGGGGGCTCTGGGATGGGAGTGGGAAGCTGCATCTACTGCCGTGGTCAAGGTGGGCCTCATAGGGAAGGGGAGATTGGACCAAGCGGGTATCGGGGAACCTGGAGACCAGGAGGAAGTCAGTGAGGGAGCTGGGGAGCAGAGGTCAGAGGGGTGAGGGTTCAGATCATGTGGGGCCTTAAAGACTCAGGATAGGAGATAGGAGCTAGGGAGGGTTTGATGCCTCAAGCTACTGTGTCGAGAAAAGACTGAGAGGGGCAAAAGGATACAGGATAAAAAGCTGCTGCGATCAATGCAGGTGAGAGGTGGAGGGGGCTTGGGCCTGGGTGGAGCGACGGAAGGTGGTGTGATGAGGTGGGGGCTCAGCAGGATCCACTGAGAGTTGCGAGGTGGACATTGAGAGGAAGAAGTCCAGGATGACTCTACGGTTTGGGGCCTGAGCTGCTGGAAGGACGGAGCTGCCACTAATCAACATCATGCACGTCCTTATAGCTCCTGACCCCTTACTCGGGGTCAGGTCTTGGGCCAGCCACGTGGCACCCTGATCCTGTTTAATCCTCCTACCCCAGGAGGTAGGAAATTGTCCCTTCAGCCCAGAGAGGGTTACTAAGTAGCCACGGCCACTGGCATGGGAGTGGCACAGCCTGGTGCCGTGGGCTGGTGGGACCCCACAGGATGGACGAACGTGTCCTGCTCCCGCATCTTGTCTGTGGGACTCTGTACCCCAGTCCCCTCACCTTCCCTGACCTTGTCTGGCCTGGACTTCACTCCCACTTTCCCTACATAAACCTGCCTCAAAGGTACAGCAGCTCCCAAGGCCTGATGTTTTATAGATGCTGGAGACTTCTTTGGGACACACTTCAAAACTCCTTATTTGGATGTCTGAAATTAGCAGGAGAGTGGCCAGGACTAGGATGTTCGGGGGCTTCCTCAGAGGCCTTGGGCAGACGGGTGGGCTGTGAGTCAGGGAGGAACAGGTGGGAGAGAGCGAGTGGAAGCTCAGCAGCTGTTGCAATCAAAATCTGGGATTCTTGTAAACGCAGTCAGCTCTGAAACTCCCCCGCACCATCACGGTTTGGGGGGTCTGCTCTCCCTCCCTTCAGGACTTCTTTTGCCCTACTAGACTGCTGTAGTCCCAGTTTGCAGGCAAAAGAAAAACATGGGATCCGAGATTTTATCCGGATCTCACTCAGGGTAGAGGCAGTGTGCGTGTGCCTGTGTGTTAGGGGTGTTGGAAGGGTGGAAATCTGCAAGCACACGGCATGTCTTCAGGGGTCTAAACATCACTACCTCAGTCCATGGGAGCCCTGGGCCTCCTTTTAAGAGTGACTTCGAGAAAGGCACAGGGATGTTCTCCTGCCTTTCAATGAAGAGCCCTGCCTGCTCAGGACCTTACCCTGTGCCCAAGTTTCAGTGTCAGCTGCTGAGTCCAGATTGGGGGTTCCTGATGGGTTTCTGGATTCTGGCTTAAAGGCCTGGGGATGCAGCCCTGCCACCTGCCCGAGTCACAAGGGTGGCTCTGACCTTTCCCTACTCACTACCTGCTTTAATTCTCCTGACTGTGTGGAAGGAATCATCTCCACTTTAAAGAAACTGAAGTTTAGAGAGGTTAAGTGACGTTTCAGAGGCTGCATGGCTGGGGAGCCCTGCATGTACCTACGGCTGCCTAACTTTGAGGCTCCAGAGGGCCAGGCCTTTGATATCTCCAGCACCCATAACTCAGCCCCTTTACATCTGGGCCCACAAGTCTGCTGAGGAGCTATTCTGGGTCAGCCTGGCTTTCTCACCAGAGGCCCTTCCCTCCCTGGAGTCTCCCAGCCAGTCCTGGGATGGGGGGAAGGCTACAGGGACAGCCCATGCATTAGGAATGGGAAGGAAGGAGTTGTGCTGACACATCTTTGGAATTTTTCTGACTTCCCTGTCCTTTTGGGCAGAAAGCAGGCAAGGACTGGGCATGTGGGCAAGGCAAGGGCATCCCTCTCCTTAGGAGGTAGTCATGGGCCTGAATGGGGGTGACCTTTGTCCCCCCTCTCTCCTCATCCCACCCTCAAGCCACTGCTCCAAAGCAGGGGGGCCTGTCCCCACGGGCTCACGTACAGCCAAAGGGGGCTGAATGTCTCTATTCTGGCTCTAGTTCGGAGCACCCACCCCTTCTGCCTCCTTTTCCCGTTTCACTGTCTGCCCTCTGCTCAAAACCCTATAGCCCCCACCTCCAGCCCCCACCCTGCATCTAAGGCCCCGTTCTCTGGTCAGAGAGGAGGAAAGAAGTTTCTCGTTTGATTGTTGGGCTTGCAGTACCACCCCTCCCAAGGGTAGATGCCTGCCTAATGGGGTCCTATACAGAGCACGCTTATCCCAAAGGGAGGAATTACGAGCACGGAGTATCTGACTTCTCGGAGGGATGCTTTGCCCCCAGAATTACCAAAACTTCAGGGAAGTTTGATATCCCGGGCTCAAGGCTTCAGGACTTCAGAATGCCAATGCCTGGAACCCCAAATTCCTAGTGCTGATGGGGGCTGGCCACGGCCATCTCTGAGCCTTGGCCCTGAGGCTTGGGCTGGCAGGGGGGATGCCGAGCTGTGGTCAGAGCCAGCTATCTGCAGAGTGACAGGGAAAAAGGAGGTGGTTCCAGCAGATGCCCCAACACATAACCTTCCCTTCTTAACGTGCCTCTAGCTCGCCCCAAAGTTGGAGTGTTCATCCTTCTAATCCCCCCCCACCCCACCGGCCGCCACTGACCACTCCCCTGGTCTGGATGCTGAGTCCACTCAGATTCCTCGTGCCTGCAGGGAGCTGCTGCAGAGAGCCCGGGGATTTGCACCCACCGGAGGGCCCGGTGGAGGCCAGAGACAGAGCCTGGGGCGGGGGCGGGGCAGGCACACAGACAGCCTCTGTTGGCCCCGGAGGCAGGAGAACAGAGGGCCAAGGCAAACACTGTTGTTTGCAAATAAACAAACTCAGGCTGAGGGAAAACAGCTCATCTTTGTCTGCCTGGGTTGATGCTGATGCAGCTCCCCAGCAACTGCAGCCCCCACCCCCCAGCCCGAACCCTCAGGGGTACTTTTTCCTTGCCTGCTGCAGCCTTGAGGTGGGGATGGAGGGGTCAAGGTGCAGCGAAGCCCAGGCCTGAGGCTCCCGGCCCCCAGATTTGAAGGTGCAATTCTGCTCTGATAGCCTGGCAGGTTCCCCTCCCACCTGCTGGTCATGAAGAGCAGTGCTTAGAATCCCAGGCCCCAAGCTCTGCCTCCTCCTTCACCAGCTCTCAGAGCATTCCTTCTCCCTGCCTGGCAGCTGGGCTGCAGCTCTGTGCCACGCGTTGACAGAATCCTAGAACACCAGGGAATCTTGAAGTGTGGACAATGAATCTGAATCCAGAGAGGTTAAGCAACATGCCAAAGTCACACAGCTGGTGAGTGGCTGAACTGGCTCTCTATGCTCTTGGAAGAATCCTCTTCCTATTTTTCGTGTGGGTCCCTCCCAGACCCCGGCCCACCCCAGAGAACCCAGGCTGGGCTGGGACAGGCTGTCTCTCCACACATGTGGTGCTTATCAAGCAAGCGCTGCCTTGCGAGGTTTCGCAATGAGCCTGGTGTTCTGGTCACCCCTGTGGCCTTGGAGCTACAGAAGGGCAGGGGTCTTGCCTGGCTTTTTCTCTAACCTCTGCCCAGGTCACTGCCCCACCCATATCCCAGAGTCAGGGTCCAGCAAATCCTTGCTCAAGGAGAGACTGAACATGTGAAGGCCTTGAGAAGAAACAAGCTCAGGATGCTTCAGACTCTTTCCCTTCCAAGGGAACCAAGCCATGAGCGGCGTAGGAAGGCGGGGAGATGTTCCTCAGCTTAAACTAAGGAACAGGACTTGTAAAACAGGGAGGTGGCCAGATTCATTCACATTGGCTCTGAGCAGACACTGTGCACACAGGGCCAACTGAAAGACTCAGAACTGAAGGCCAGTGACGTCTTCCCAGAGAGGAGGAAGGAGGAAGGCCCAGCCCAGAGCCGGCAGCAGCAGGATCTGACATAGGCAGCTCTGAACTGGCAGAGGATGCCACAGAGAGATTTTCAGGGAAGGCTTTCCTTCTAGGATCAATTAACCCCTCCTACTCACCATTCAGCCTGTCAGTCAAACCATTAATTGGGGCATATCTAGCCTTCCTGTGAGACAGGGTGAAGACACCAAGAAATGTAAGCCACTGTGAGCTTTCAAGGGGCCTGCACAATAATAGAGATGAGAAAACAAGCACACTCAAGTCAGACCATGGATAAGAACGGCTAAATACCAAGCCATGGGTGACTAAATACAATAGGAAGCCAGGGAGGTCTTATCCATGGCACCAAAACACCATGCCTCTGGTCTTTGATTTCCTTTCCTTCCTTCTACCATCCGCCTCCACCCACAGAGAGTCCGTTATACTACCGGGTAGTAGAGGTGAGCGAGTAACCTCCCAGTAAATCACCGACTCTGTGAACCTCATGAGGCCTCGGCACATCCCAACCCCAACCCCGACTTTCTGAGCCCCCAGGGCACTCACACGAGCAACCCCAGGGCACTAGCAGCATCTTCAATTTAGTGACTGAGGGACTGCTTACCAGCACGTATGGTTGGGGGAAGATGGCACACAGGTAGGAAAAAACTGACAAGCAACCTGGCGAAGCATAAACGAGCTCACGTAGGGGAAGAGAAAGGATTAGGATTACTCTTTGGTGAGGTTTCCCAGAGCAGATTCTTTGGTTCCCACTTCTGAATGTTCACACTTTCCTCACACTTGGAACTTCCCCACCAACTCGCTCCCCAACAAGCCCCACCCCTATTTTGAAATCGACTTCTAGGGAAACAGTCTTGAGGTCTCCAGTCTGACATAGGTTTTGCGCCCTCTCTGTGTATCCAGCTCAGGCAGCCCAACTGTCCATCTGTTTAGGCCAGGATCTGACTGTCTGGTCTTTCTTGTGAATAAACGAGTTTCCACTCAGAAAACACTCCCAAGCGCCTGCTCCATGCCTAGCTCTGGGCTACCTCAGGGCTAGGCCTCACCCTCCAGAAGCTCACAGTCTTGTTAGGGAGATAACGCTTAAACCCAACAGAATGAATGTAACCTCACAAGGAGGCCGGATTCGATGTCGATGAGCAAAAAGTCATTACACTGTAAGAACTTCAGAGGAGAAAGAAGTGTCTGAGGGCTGGAAGATATCCCAGCTTCTTGAAGGGTCTGGGTCTTGAAAGAATTCAGCAAGTAGAAAAGAAGAAGGGAGGGAATTCAAGGAAAGGGAAAATTCTGGAGTAAAAGTGTTGAGGGCTGAAAAAATATAGACCAGGTTTGGCCAACATATAGCACATGTGACACTACTCTTCTATCCCTTGTCCATGGCAGACATTGCTAATAGATTGTAGCACTGCTTCCCCCTGACTCTGAAAGCAGATTCCTTCTCAATGCAGCCATCACCATTGGATTAAAGCTGGCAAGTGGAAATAAATCTATTTGCCCTTTCTGACCTAGAGTATTCAGGAGGTCTAAAAAAATGGAATTGGTTTGAGCAGAGGATTTGCACAGAAGAGAGGGGAAGGCAAACTCATTGACTTGTGGGATGGCAGAGCTGAAATAGACCATAGGATCTCATGCCTTCATTTTAACTTAAGGAGTCTAAGGCCTGAGAAAAAAGAGCTTGCACCAGGTCTGCTGAAATCAGTGTCAGATGCTGAAATGCCAGCCTCCTGACCCATGGTTAAGAGTTTGGGGTGAAATGTTCAGAGGACTTTGAATGCTTAGCTGCTGAACTTCTACCTGATCCTGTGCAACCTGGAGACAGCCACACAGGAGCAAAAGGTGGCAAACAAGGGTTTTCTGAGCTCATTCTTTACTCCAGGCCATGCTTTCTCCACCTTGCCTCAACTCCCCTTCCTCCTGTGCTAGAAGCCCACAGTGGGGCAGTATTGGGCAGGGGGTCATGCCTAGTTTCAGAGGGGCCTCTGGAACAGAGAGACCACAGGACACTTTTTCACCTCTCTCCTCCCAGAGGAAGGTGCCTCCTCTGCCCCAGAGCCGGCCCTGAGGGAGGGAAGGGCCAGTGAAGGATTTCCCACCCAGGGGAAGCATGGAGCATGGAAGTGTTATGATAAAAGTGGTATGGATAAAATATTATTATAAAAGATTAATCTGTCTTGTTCCCCTGGACAAAGCATCTCCCAGTGGACATTCCTGAACCAGTCTGAAGCTCTGTGTAACGGGGGTCCCCCAAACCCGAGGGCTCCAATGGACAGAGTACCACTGGAGATAAGGGGGCCTCCTGGAGCAGGTCTGCACAGCTGAGTTGGGGTGGAAGGGAGGAGACCTTGCCCTCAGGAACAGAACATAGGATGGAAGCCTAGTGAGGCTCCCAAGGTAGGGGCTGGGGAACATAGACCAGGAACCACACAGAGCTCCAAGGGTTTTATAAGATTGCCCAACCTTGTAACGCCCCACCTGGGGGGGATTTGTTACCTGTTTTGCTGTTTGTTTTCCCGAAGATCTCAGTAATATGTATGTTATTGCTTGTTCTGAGGGATGAAATGGAGAACTGGGGAGGTTGTGGTCTTCTCTACAGCCAGGTTCTGGGGATCAGGGCAGGGGTAGGTGAGAAGCAAACTCTGGGAAGTTGAGTGGGTGGTGGCCAGGAGGGAGCCAGAGGAGAAAGACGCAGCCTGCAGGGGCCTTCTCACAGTAAAGGGGGTCAGGCAGCAGTGCCTGACCGTAAGCCTCCCAAAAGTGGGGAACAGAGCCCGCCTTCCTCAGCCCCTAGTTGCAGGCTCTGGAGACTGCAGGTGTATAAGTCTGGACCTTGTTTGAATGCAATTGACTTTCTCCCCTCTTCCTGACCATTCCCCAAATCAGAGATAATTCTCCTACTTGGGCAAGGAGGGAACAGAATTCTCCATGCCCACGGAGGGTCATCAGAGTGAAAGTGGAAGGGCCTGGAACAGAGAGACGAGCTTATTTTTCTCTTCAAAGGTCACCACTGACGTCTCATTTTCGAAACCCCAAGCTCTCCCTCTCTGTTGCTCAACATTTGCTTCTTTAAACACTACCTGTTGTCTTCCGGCCTTTGCACCTTTGTGGTTCTCACACTACAACTCTAGTTCCTCTTTCTTTACTTCTTGTTTAGTTTACTCTTCCTCCAGAAACTCTTCAACCCAAGTCTCCCCAAGGTTCTGTCCTTGGTCACTTCTCCTTGGACATCCCCATGGTCTTCCTGGAGGACTTGTACCGCTCATACAGATTTGATTGTAACTTGCTTGTTGCTGATGCCCAAATTTATGTCTTCAGCTCTGATCAGTCCTTCAATCCTAGGCCCTCATTTGAAACAGCTTGCTAGACATGTGCACCTGGAAGTCCTTCACAGTCCCCAAGCTCAACACATCCACTGTTGGGACTTGGGGTAGTCTTTCTGGAGACTAC
>PVKY010015566.1:0-10125 GCA_004027775.1 Bradypus variegatus | reverse complement strand
GCTTGTTACACTTTGACCTTGAGCCCTGGGTACATTGTGTCATTGAAGGAGATGCTGGGGCACTTGGATGCGATGTTAATGGTCATAATGCTTTCGCAGGCGCAGGTCACTGCTTGTGGCATCCCCTGCAGACCTGCCAACACAGACATCAAAGAAAAGCAGAAATAATTCTGCATTCCTTTAAAGTTTCTGTTAAAGATAAAGGTCTTTGCAGCCATATATGATCCATTGGATTTTACTTAACTATTTTAGCCATTTTTTTGATAGAGAGAATACAGCAAAAATGTGAGCAGATTTGTGCAAGAAAAATATAATGAAAAATTCAAGTATGAATTAGCAAAGTCATTTGGCTTTTCAGGGAAGATTATGAATTAACAGCACACTGTCAAGGCAGATCATGTTTGGAGTGTACTGTGATTATAAAAATAGTAGGATAGCACCCAACTTGGCTGACTTGTTTAATTTTTCTTGTTTTAATAATAATGATGATAATGATAATAATAGCAGCTAGCATTTTGTGCCAGTCACTGTACTAAGCACTTTACACGGGTTATTAATTTAGTTCATCTTTCTGACAGTCCTATGAGGTAGATAATAGTATGAATCCCATTTTCATACGAAGATATTGATGCACGGGGACCATTAGGACGTTGACCAAGCCCGCACAGCACGTAAGGAACGGGGAGATTCTATGCTGCAGGCAGGAGCCTCCCCCAGCGAGTTTGGCTTGGTCTATCCCAGAGGGTAGCAGTGCCTGGCCAGTGGGAGGGATTTAGTAAAAACTTGTTGAATGAATGATTGAGGGTAAAATGAGGCTGATTGTTGGGCTGTGGCGGTCATCCAGCCACTGTAGGTAGGGGCACTTTCGTTTTTTAGTGTTTTGGAAACTAGACAGAAAGGACTAATAACCAGTTTGTTTGTTTTTTCCCCTTAATTCTGAGCTATGTAAATTGATTTTTATACAGATACTACTGAAGTATCCCCATCTTCAACTTCCTTCTTGCTTAAAGGCTCATCGTTTACAGTACATTGTGGTAAGAATAGTGCATTCCAGTTCTTCAAAAATTAATAATCCCGAGTTGGGAAATCTGTTAACCTGCTTCCCTAGCTGTTCTGGGAAATGGGAGTTGACTGCAATGAGGAGCAAGCCAATAAATCAGCTCGATTTTGAAGGCCAGAAAAATAGCCATTTTATGTAGAAAGACCCGCTCAAAAGGCAGAACCAGTGAGTCGAGGGGAGAGGATGAAAGGGCTTTACTAAGAATGTGCAGTAGAAGGAGATAAGGTGGATCACAATCTAGTAACTGCTTTAAAAGTGAAAAGGTCTCTGATGATGCCAGGCTTTTGGGGGGTAAATACATAAACCTCTTTTCTCCCTTCCTTCTCTCAGAAAAACTAGCTTGGATTGCCTCTGCTTCTAGCGTCCCTGTCCCAACTTACACTTCGGTTAATAAGTAATTGTCCTGAAGCCTGTCAAGGTAAATGTTTTGAAAGAGAAATTCATGAGAGAGAGAGGCATGCACATATACACAGAGAGACAGATAGAGAGACAGCGGGACAGACTTACAGAAAAGGAAGCGCACACGCCCGAGCCACAGGGAGTCAAGAGAGAACCCCTGGACTGGTGTCTCTGGGGGGCTCTGTAGTGCCAGCCTCCGCACAAGGGGGTTTGATCACCGTTTTCAGCCTTCTTTGATCATTTCTTTCTTAGAAAGAAGGAAATTAGAATTGTTGAGCTATGATTTGTTTTAATCAGAAAGAAATTGTCTAACATAAATCTCCTCATGAGTCTGCAAAAGCCCTAAAGCGTCCAGGAAAACAAATATCAATACTTGGCAAAGCAGGAATGATTGTTCCAACTCATGGCTTAATTGACTTTAAGCCTTTAATGAAACACGGGCCGAGCGGGTGGCGCACGTGGTGACCAGATCAGCAGTGAAGTCCTCCCCGGGAGAGGAGGAATTTAGGGTGCTTATTTGGTTCTTTGCTTATTGATGCAATTTTCTAATTGAGTGGGGCTGTCCAATACCAGAAAATAATTTTTTCTTCCCGTGAAGAGAGTAACTTTTTTTTTCTAACACAGTAATTTATTTTAAATTACCACTTTTGTTCTGTTGGAGGCATTTGCTTATGTTAGATGATCGTTCCCCAAGTGAAATTTCACTGATGCTGCATAATCAAATATAGATTTTTAAGAAGATAGTATATATTTTAAATTTATATGTGGGCAAACTGGGGGAATGTAAAGACTTTATGTAAGAAGAGTAAAGAGCCCACCCCACCAGCGTGATGACTGCTGAAAAGGACTCACTCATCTATCATCGGCATGTCCCGAATTGAAGGTGTAGCATGTATCATGGGGAGGATTTTCCAAGGGGCTGTAGAACATAGCAGTTAAGCAACAGACTTGGGATCTGCCCCCCCCCCCCCGAGTTCGAATCCCGCTCCTGCCACTTATGAACGGTGTGACCTTGGGCGAGTTACTTCATTAACCTCTCTGTGCTCCAGTTTTCGCATCTGTAAAATGCGGATCGTATTGGTACCTGCCTCACAAGGAGGTAATGAGGATCAGCTGTAGTCCTGGGTGTAAGGTACTTAGTGTGGTACCCAGGTTCCTCGCATGTGTGGTACGAGAGCTAACAAAGATTGTTTTTTTCATAATTGTTTAAGGCCCAAGTCTCTTCTCTGACCATTCTCTTCCTCGTTCCAGCACATGAAACTCTGCTCTTCCCCAACTCCCCAGTCTCTGTGCAACTTGGCACAGAATATTTCCTCTCTGTGGAAAGATCCCAGCTTGCCTTGTGCGCCTGACAAAGGCGTCTACACCCGGCGAGGCTCTACTCGTGGGAATCTTTACACAAAGCTTTCTTGGACCTCTCTCCCCTTTCTCCTACACTCCTTCTCCTCCTTCTCTGAAGCTGGTACTGCGTGTGCTGAGTGCGGGCAATGTGGCAATGGCTTAGAAAGCAAAGGCCTCTGCCTCCCGGGAGCCTGCAGTCATGCTTTTGTTTGTCAGTTTGCCTCCATTGCAGCACTGATCCCACTGTGTGTTAATCTATTGCCATGGTCCCATTTAATCACAAACATTTATTGACTTTTTATTGTATGCCAGGCATCCCACTAGGTCCTGAGCAAAAGGATGTGGATGACATTGTTCTTTCCATCAAGGAGTCTAGATGTGGAGACAGCAAGGTAAATAAATAATTGAATGATAATATCAGCGGCACTACTAGTTGTGCATGTTTGTGGGGTATGGAGTAAGGTGGGGGGGCGAGTCCTGGTTCATGACCCAAGCTCAGTGAGCACTTGGCAAGGAGCAGACACAGCACCTTGTGTTTCTCATTGCTTTTGGGTGGTGTAGGGCCAGTTGGTTAGAGTACGAAGGGTTTTCTTTGACTTCCGGAAGTCTGGTTAGTGGTTGAGAGCACAGTGTTTGGAACCAGGCAGATATGGATTGGAATCCTGGCTCTGCCATTCCCTCGCAGCGCTATGATCTTAGACAGGGGGCGCCTCTCTGTCCTCTCATGCCAAACGGGGATTCTGCATCCCTGCCTCCTAGGAAGCTGTCAGGGTTACACAAGGTGACAGTGCCCAGCTCAGGAAAACTTGTCAGGTGCCTCCTGCTGTGCTGAAGGTTACGCTTGTGAACTCTCTGTGCCTTGCAGGCCTTGGGTTGTAGCCCGTCCCTGCTCCCTGCCTTTCTCTCCTCCCTGTCAACAGCTCTTCTGCCCGTGAGGGGCTGGCTTCCCCAGTGCCAGGCACAGCCTCCTCTTGGTAGGTTTGCTTCATGTTCAAACGAAGCTTCCTCGCTGTGCTGTTAGATTCCGTAGGACAGTGGCAGTTTCCAGAAACCTCTGGTCCGTGAGCCAATTTGGAGAAAATTGCATCGTTCTCTGTGCCTTTCAGCTCGTTTCCTAAAAGCCTGCACAAACACTTTGGGCAGGCTTCAGCAACTTCACATCAACGACTCAGTCACAGCTCCGAAATGAAAACATCCCCCGTTGCTCTCTGCATGTGAAGCTGGAATCTGCGCTTGGCACAGACCTCGGCGATAACAATAACATTTCCTCCACCATATCGGAAGGTTCTGCAAAAGGCACAATCCACTTACCGTGCTCAGCGCTTCTCCTAGCGAGGCTTGAAAAAATAGGAACTGTCACGATCCCAAATGTTCAGTGGCATTTCCAGCTTCTGAGGTGTGGTTTCATATTCAAATTTGTTAAGCCGGGGCTAGGATAGGCAGCGTCATAATGTAGCGATTCAGTCTGGTTTCTCATCTCGTCTGAGATACTGACCCCCTTATCACATGTTCACATTTTCCTTAGCCAGGACCCTTCTGTAGAAAGAGTTGTGAATTTAGTAACTGACAATCGTAAGGGTTTTATGATTTGTGGGGAATTTATGGGCGAGGGAAAATGGATGAATTAAAAATATCAAACACTTAACTGGCACCCACGTGGATGAATTGTTGAGATCTATTTTTATCCCCTTATACTATAAACATATGGCATGAATTTTCTGCTCTCATTACAGATGCTGAGAGAAGGCAAAGACAAATATTTATATTACATTCATGTTTTACAGTAAAAACACTGTTCAGTTTGTTTATACAGTTCCACTGTTACAGTTTTTATGGTTGGTTATGGAACCACTGTAAAACCCAGCCCGAGTTATACAGCAGGTGTGATGAGCCCCCAGATTCAGGGAGATGTCTTGGATGGAAGAGTTAGTTTCACCTGTGTGGAATCTGCAGCTGAGTTCTGTGCTAGGGCAGGCTGAGTTACGTGGTGATAACAGACAACCTCAGCGGCTCTGGTTTAAAACAACGAAGGTTTATTTCTCGCTCAAAGCACATTTCCACCATGAGTGGCTCAGAGGGGTGGCTCCCAGGGCGTCCTCGGGCAGAGGGACAGAGCAGCGTGCTCTGCTGGTTCTGATGGTAGAGGGAGAGAGGGGCTGCTGAACTGCGCACAGACCGTCGCTGCCAGCTGCTGCGCAGAAGTGCCGTGCGCCGTCTCCGCTCACTGTCCACTGGCCATGCCCAGCTTCCAGGGCGCAGGGGTGCAAACCCACCATCTGCACACCGGGGGACAGAGAGCCTTTGTGTGGTTAGAAAACTGGCATTCTCTTTGTGATGCAACTTCGAGTCATAAGAGAACAGAGAAGGCTCCATGCGTGCTCCGGCCCACCGCACCTGAATTCTAAAGTGGTCGAGATTCTCCCTTTGTTTTAAGACAATCTGGACAGCCGGGATTCACTGCCTTCCCCAGGAGTGCGCTACGCAGTACAGCAATCTTCACAGCCATAGAGTGTTTTCAGGTTGAACTCTGATTTTTCTCAGTTTTTTTTTTTTTTTAATAAGTTTATGTCTGGAAGTCCATTTGGAGAGACTGCTCTCCTTTTAGGTGTATTCCCTTAACTGGTGTGCACTACCATCAATAAAGTAGGCGCAAAATGCTGGAGATGAGCATCCATCCAAAGGAAATGAAGAGGTTTCATTATGAGAACAGCTTGAAGTACCTTTTAACAGCAACTTATTAGCCAACTTGAAATGAGCTCTAAGGATAAAATACCAGCTTATGAAGACATAGTATAAAAAATGTAAACTATTTTATTAATATTTTTATATTGAGTCCATGCTGACATGATCATATTTTGGATATACTGAGTTAAATGGAACATTATTTAAATTAATTTCATCCATTTCTTTTTACCTTTTTTTTTGTTCCATGGTTAATAGAAAATTTAAAATTACGTATGTGACTTGCCTTGTACCTATTGGGCAGTGCGGATCTAGAGGGTTAAGCATTAGGGAGGAAAAAAGTACAATTTGCATGTAATTTATATCTTTCTCACAAATCCTTAATTGCTAGAACTCACAGTTTAATCTGACAATTTATATCCTCTGACTCTGACTTGTTGGAATTTTCTACCTTACCTTATTTTTTAAATCTTTTAATTTGAGTTAATTTTAGACTACTATAGAAGTTGCAAAACAGTACAGAGTTCTTGTATACCTTCCCCCAGCTTCCCCCAAGATGATACCTTATATATCCATAGTATAAATATTAAACCCAGAATTTGGCATTGGCACAATACTATTAACCAAACTACAGACCCTCTTTGGATTTTACCAATTTTTATCACTTGTGTGCGTGTGTGTTCTCTGTGTGTGTATGTGCGTGTGTGTTTAGTTCCATGAAATGTTATCACATGTGTTTCTGTAACTGCCACCACATTCAGGATACAGAAATATTCCATCACCTGAAAGAAACTCCTTCTACCTTTGTTTTTTATTCTTTGAATTGAATCTTAACCAGGGCTGATACTGAGGCTAAATCTGGGTAGTTCGGTAGTCGAAGACGTGCCTGGCTCCTCTGCTCAGCTGCCCACCTCTTCCCCACGACACGTGGCTGAGTTGGGCCAAGCTTTCCTAGTGGCCTAGGCAGACACAGAGAACAAAGGGTGCTTGCACTCAAGGAACTCATGGTTTTTGGAGGTTGGTGTAAATGGTTTCACTAGAAGGTGAGAAATGGATAATAGAAATTGGTGCCTTGAACAGCCAGAGAAGAAAAGGACACAGAAGTCACCCCCCCATCCCCGCTCCCCCCTGCCCCGCCCCTGCACTGAGTCTGAGGTCCTAACTCAGTCGTCCTTCCTTTACCTCAAGGTAAGCAGAATGAGAATGGTTAGATCCCAAAAGGGTGGTTACTTTCTCTCCTATTGTCAATGGAGAAAGGAATACCCTCCCTTTCAACAGGAATTTTGTGTGATGGATACAGGCCAGGTGTTGTGTGAAATTTTCACTGGATCCAAGATTTTTCTTCAAAGAAGAGTCTCAGAAATAGCTTTCAGAAAATTGGTAAACTGTTGATATCTTTTCTGTAGAAAAGCTTTTTTTAAAACAGTAAGTTTACTAAGGTATTTGTTTGTATGACTCTCTATGGTGATTTTTCTTCGTGTGGATATTTGTGTCTGAAGACTTGCATCCATTTCTTCTTGCTGAGGTGGAGGACAGCTCACCATAATTTTCTACATGCTATGAAATAAGAGAAGCACTTGTCTTCTTTTTCTCCAGGCTCAACAACCCAGGGGCCAGAACCTGACATGATCAGTCTCCTCCATGGCCATTTCAGTTTTTGCAAATTTCTTTTAAATATATTGCCTAGATGCTGATGCACTTTTTCTCGCTTTAATTTTTTCTTGAACAAAACAGGAGGATTATTTCGTCCCTTCTACAGGTTATATGTATACATAGCATGCACTACATTTTATGAATCTAGGAGTGTATTTTTCATTTTTCCCCTTACAAAGAACAGAAACTTATTTGTGATGTCTCCCTGCCCCACCCCATCTTAGGATCTTTTGTGACTCTGGAAATCTTAAAAAGCAAACAAACAAAAAGTAGTTTTGAACATAAAATGTGATATTGAACAAGAAATCATTTTTTTTGAGCCTCAGTTTCCACATGAATAATTGAAAGTGATAGTAATGCCTGTTGTATTTTTGTTGTTTTGATATTTGAACACCTAGTATTTAGTGTAGTGTGAGGTACACAGGTGATGTTCAATAAGCTTGTTTTCGATCCACATGATGGCCATGGAATTGTAGTGATATTAGACAAAGCCACCAAGCACAGGCCCACACACATCATGGGTAGTCAATGAATAGATGCATTTTAGTTCCTTTCCCCTGTTTGTTGAATGAATGAGTGAATGAATAAATTTGAATTTTCTAGTCTTAAGCATCTTCCAGCTTGGAAGTTGAAAGAAACTCTAACTAACTGTAAGATATCATGTGGAACCAAATCAGAAAACAAGTAAATCAACTTGTGAAAACTAGATGAATTTTTGTTTGTTATTTCCCTTCTTATAACACTTTTTCTCTAAACCTTTATTTTTATCTGATATAAATAATTGGATTTAAAGAGATTCTTGGGTAGGTATGAGTGGATTCAGGGGATTTAAATGACATGATGGGTGTTTCCCAGGCATTTAAGACCTCCTAAGGCTTCCATTTCTATTAAGCATTATGGACGCAATCCAAGAATTTAATTAATATAACATCATTTCATTCATTGTAATTCCTCACCAGGGTTATGAGAACTTGGGAGTGTTTAATTTCTTATTCAGTTGATTAAAAGGTACTTTCATTGGTTTTCTAACTACCTATTTTCCATGGAATTTAGGACTTGCCAATGTATATTAATTCAATATAACTAAAATGATCAAAGTGGTAAGATGAGCTTTCATATGAATATAAAAGAATAGTTCATTTGCCTCAATTTGGAAAAATAAAGTTTTAAGGCTACAGCTTATGGTAATAGGGTTTTACTTGAAAAATCCTAGAATAGTAGGACGATTATTTGCAAGTTCTGAGGAGTTAATATTAGAAAAATGATAGCAGTAAATGTTACTTTACAGAGTGGGCAGTAAACTATGGGCCATTATGATTTGGTCCAGGCTGAAAGTCATTGACTTACATAATGACATTGACCGATCCATGAATGTTAAGAGCTCTAATAGGTGTTGGAAGGAGAAGACATATTTTTGAAATCCATATAAATGATTTTTCTTGGGGCCACTGAAGAAAATGGAACCCACATTTGACAAGGTCTGCCACATCTTCTGTTTTGATTCCATGCGTGGCTAACGTAAGAACCGTAAAGATCAGAGTAGATCTTGCTATAAACTATTGAGGAGGGCTAGATGGGAGGTGGGGCTGAGGAGGAGAGTGAGCTTAAGTGGCTAGAAGACAGAATTTGAAGGGTCAGGTGCAGGCGAGGTCAATACTCAAGTTCCTGACCTCCCCTAGAAGTGGTATTTGATCCAAGCCATGGCTGAGAGCAAAAGCAGCTCATCTGGAGGATGGAGTTGTAAGACATAGGTCTGCAGCTAAGCCAAGCCAGAATCCGGGGAAGCTTGGGTTCTTAGTGATAGGGATAGGTGGGTTAGAGAGGTGGAGTAGGAACGGGGCAAGTTATGACTGGTTAAAGGGCACAAGATCTTCCAGGCTTCAGCTCCCATCTGCAGTGATGGCCTCCCAGTCACTCCTGCCTATTGTAGCCTGGCTCCTGGGGTTGGTCTCCATCACTGCTTCTTGCTGATCATTGACACTTTGCTGTTCTGGTGATAGAACACAGAGTTTAGCCTCGTCTCCGTTCTGTTCTTTGTTAGTGCAATTTTGTGAGGGATATGAAAGTCCATATGTCTTTGCAATAGTGCTCGCTTCCTCTCAGCTCATTTGTCCATCTTCAGAGCTAAGTGAAGTGTGTCTTAAGCACAATTATGTAAACACAAGGCAAATAACATTGGGATGACAGCCCTGTATTAGTGTCCTAAGTCTGCTGTAGCACATTACCACAAACTGGGTGGCTTGAAGGAGCAAATTTATTTTCTCATAGTTCTAGAATCCCAAAGTCCAAAGTCAAGGGATTAGCAGGGCTGTGCTCCCTTTGACTGCGCTGGAGTTCCATTGACCAATGTCACCCTTGGCTTTGCCATGTTATGGATAAATTCTCTTTTGTGTGAAATAGTTTCAGGTGACTTTTTGTCACTTGCAACCAAATCATTCCTATCTAATATACCTGGTGACTCTTTGGCCTCCAAAGGCTACGCCTGGTGGTACCCCATTTTTTTCAGGGTCTCCCCCTCTTCCACCATAATGGCTGCAGCTCATATCCCTTCCTGTTTACTTTTATTGTACAGGCATGTTAGAAGGAGGGTAGGGCCCCATTTAGAGTGATTTTGCCTGGTTGAATCCTCTTTAGAGCTGACGACAGTCACACTGGAACGATAGGGGAAAACACGTTGGCTCCTGGAGTCACAACCACTTGATTCAGATCCCAGCTCAGTTCCCAAGTAAGATGTCCAACCCGAGCTGGGTAATTAATCCATGAGATGAGGCTGCATGTTCGTAGAATTGTGAAGTTGAAATGAGATAATGAATGGGGAGCGCTGGACAGAGTATCTGCCTTGCCACAGGTTCAGTATCCGTTGGTTCCCTTTATGTCATCCCCCAAAGCCCACTTGTTGGTGTTTATATAGGGCTCAGGCTATCAGAATTCTGATAACTGTGTGACTTTCCTAAGGACCTTCACTGGAGCCTGGAGCCTTTGGTCTTAAA
>PVKY010015565.1:0-10126 GCA_004027775.1 Bradypus variegatus | reverse complement strand
AATATACTGAGTGAAATAAGCCAGACACATAAGGACAAATATTGCAGGGTCTCACTGATAAGAACTAATTATCATATGTAAACTTATAGACATGAAATATAAGGTACCAAGATATAGGACGAGGCTTAAGAATGGGGAGTGGTTGCTTAGTATGAGCAGAATGTTCAACTAGGATGAACTTAAATGTTTGGAAATGAACAGAGGTGTTGGTAGCAAGATGTGAGAATAACTAACAGTGCCAAATGGCACGTGAATGAGGTGGAAACGGGAAGATCAGAATCATATGTCACCAAAAGGAAAGTTGGAGGTCAAAAGATGGGAATGTATAAAACTGAATCCTATGGTGGTCAATGTGCATGATTAACTGTAAAAATATTAGAAAACTCTTCTATGAACAAGAACAAATGTATGACAATGCAACTAGAAGTTAATAATAGAGGGGCATATAGGGAAGAAATATATACCTATTACAAACTATACACTACAGTTGTAGTATCTCAACATTCTTTCATAAACAGTAACAAATGTACTATACCAACACTACGAGTCAACAATTTAGGGGGGTTGGTTAGGGATATGGGAGGATTCAAGTTTCCTTTTCTTTTTCTCTCCCCCCCCCATCTTTGAATTTATTTCTTGTCTGGAGTAAAGAAAAGGTTCTAAAAATTGAACAAAAATTAAGTGTGGTGATGGATGCACAGCTGTATGAGGGTACCAGGGGCAACTGATTGTACACTTTGGATCTTTGGATAATTGTATGGTATCTGAAAAATCCCAATAAAAATTAAAAAAAAATGAAGTTCACAGGACCCTTGGTGATTTCCAGCTTCTTTGAGTGGATAAGGAATTCAGGGTTTGGCAGGTACTGATCTTTATGACTCTTTTTATGCAGCCTGAAAAGGACTGACCCATTACTTGCACTTTCATCTCCTGTCAACCATTGCATCCATTTTACATCAAGTTCAGATATATGGCATCCTTTCTTACAGTGTTCTATTGTAGAAGAAAGAAAACATGATTGTAATAAGTTGGAAATGCCTTACATCAGTTTTACCAAGTTTTGAAAGAGGCATGCATACATGGATTTTGTTTGCCGAAGTTACTACATTCCTTTGACCCTCTTACTCTCTCAGCCCTGGGTTCTGGGGGAGCTCTGGAAATAATCACAGCAGGGAGGCCGGGTTTCCCACACACCCTCCCCCACCACCCCAGTAGCTCCAGTTGGGAATCTTCAGGTGCCACATATATACTCGGACCTGAATAAGCACTTTCTTTCCATAACGTCCTTTCCTGACAATTAGACTCTCCCCAGTGGTGTTCTTCTTAAGCACATGTTCAATGCTGAATTCTCAGTCTCACATCTAACTTGATTTCTCTCACTTGCATTAGTTCCTTTTTATCCAAATCTATTCTCCATATAAATTCCGGGGTAAACTGGAGAATTTAGAACAGTTTGTTTCACTCTTTAGCATCAGCTCTTCCAAAGGTTTCCCCCTTGCTTTTTGGATAAAAATACAACTTCTCTCCAGAAAGCCAAGGCTTTCCGTGATCTGCCCCACCCACAGCTTCCAACCACACAAAGGTGCTGTTCTGTGTCTTTTCTCCACTGTTCATCTGTGTGGAATGCCGATCCATTTATATTCACTTGGTTGTTTCTTATCAACTCAGATTTTGCCTTCTCTAAGAAGCCTTCCTAAAATCTCTAATCTAGGTTCTCCATGTAACCTCCCCACTGGGTGGTGTTCTCTTTCCACAATGTTCTCTGAAGAACTTTATCACTGAATTTACCACATTGTGTTATAGTTTTCTGATTACATGTCTGTCTCCTTATCTAGATCATCAAGTATTTGAAGGTTTTGGTGATGACATATTTATCTTTTGAGCCCCAAGTCCAGCACAGTTATCAATAAATAAAGTGGCCCAACAAACATTTGTTAAATGAATGAGTGAACAATTTAGTAATCACATGACAGCTCTGCTTTTTCCCTCATGATTCTTCCGTGCTCCCCCAACCCTCTGACTTATTTGGCAGCTGTTTGTGCCTCATTCATCTCTCTTCCTCCCTGCCCATCTCCCAGTGCAGACACACAGAGGGAAATCATCCAGCATGTGCTGAATCTCCAACACTAGTACTCAGACTGATAACTTGCAGTAAAGGGGCAGATGTAAATGAAGTTCAGCCAACTTGTCTTAGCCCTTCAGAGAGGAAGTAGTAGGATTTTTCACATGAGCCCGTTGGCTACTTTCAGGTTGATTCATTTACTGTTGATTTGCTGAGAAATGAACTTAGTGCTTTCTCAATACTTTCTTTAGAACTCTGTTTCAGGCATGAACCCCACGCCTTCTGTGCCCTCATCTTTGCAGCCCCCTTTCCTGCCTTCTATCCTTCAAGTCCTCTTTTATAGGCTGTTTTACACTGCATGCTCCCCCATCAGCTCTTTGAGCAGGTGCACTCTCTACCCTGTCTCCACCTGCTGCCCCACGTGGAGCAGCACCACCTGGCACCACCTGTGCTCGAGTGGATTGGATCCACTTGCACTTGGGCATCTTCACTGTCTTATCAATACTGTATGCTATATAATAAAATGATTTTATTCTAACATTTGATTTTAACTTTTATTATGAATGAAATTAAACACATAAAGGAAAATATGACATATATACTTCAGTTTAAAGAATGATATTTATCCAGGGAAGATCAAAATTTCAAACAGTGAAAATAAGCAATAGGACATTACAAAACTTCTGAATTTCCCTGCCCCAGTTGTACTTGACTCCCCCCAATAAGAGGCAGCCAGCATTCTGAAAATTATCCTTTCTTTGCCTTTATCATTTAAACACATTATTTATTTAACTCTAAATAGCATACTCTTTCATTTTACATTTCTTAACATTTTTCAGTTTTTGTTATCCAAATTTTATAATGGTAAATTACAGAAATATTACAACCAGAGGGCACTGTCCCCTTGATAAATAGAAAAAAACTTGAATTCCAAATGCTTTCACTTAAAAAACTTCTAATATAAAAACTGCTACTATAGTTGATTTTATACATAATGTGCTAAACATACCTAGAATATAATTAGACTAAATTAACTTGTAAGATTCATATTATGCAATCTACATTTATAAAATACACTAACGATTAAAAACTTTCAAATTTACAATTGAGTCATTTTGTAATTCCTTAATAGAATAGAACAAAAAGAAACAAAATAAGGTATAGATTAATACAATAAAACTAAAATAAGACAAAAAGATCTTGGTATTGTTATGATTTTCAAAGTAGGCTCAATGAAAGGAGGATCAACACTGCAGGTGAAACATTTGTTTCCGGGTTAGCTAAACGGAACTGGAGTCTTGCCTTGGTGTTCAGACATTCTTGTTACCAGTGGAGATTAGTATTGGGCCAGGGAAGTCCCCTAGCAATTGGACTCTTGGGGAGATTTCTCTTCACTTTCCAAAATGATGGGAAGAACAGGATATCCTCTTCTCAGGAAATCCCTCTTTGGACCCCTTAGTAACTTCTGGCTTCTGACAGGAGGGCAGTGTGGAGGACCAGGGCCTGGGTCAGCTGCTGCCTTATCTGCTGAGAGGGTTGCATGAGAAGAAGCCATTGAGCTGCTCCTGCCCGTGCAGGGAGCCCCAGGCGCAGCTCTGCCTTGATCTCCTGTGGCACCTGCCGCGTCAGGATGGTGTTGGCCGGTACGGAGGGTCTCCCATGTTTGGCAGCTGGTTGACACAGGCCCTGCCCTGCCAGCCTGATGCTCCTCCGTCCTTGGAGATCCATTGATCCAGAGGGTTCCTGGATGTGCTTTCAGGGCTCCATCAAATGATCCATTTGGAAGATCAAGGTTGGAATGATACTTTTCAGAAACTTTATATTCTTCCTCAATTAATTTTTGTTTCATGTATGCATTTTCTTTTCTCAATTGATAGAGGTTTCTCTCAGCTATGATAGCTCTTATGCCCATGTCATGAGTTTTCCTCTCCTGGGATACAAGAAGGCTTTGGTAATACCTGGTGATTCTATTGAACTTTTCTGAAATAATTTCTGCTTGAATTTTATAAGTTTTCAGCTCTTCACATCCATTGCTACTATTTTTATTTGCTTTGAAAAAATCCTCCTCTGCTTTCCTGGGGTAAATTTTCCTTATATTGAACATTGAATAAAAATGTGTTTTCTTTTCTTGATGATGTTTTGGATGGACTTGAGGTTACTGCTGAAGCTTTTGGCTCTTCCTTTCCAGTTAGGTGATTCCTGACTGGAGCGAGGCTTTTTCATGTTGGGATCTTTCCATGCGATTATTAAGTGCATTGATGATTTTGGTTTCTTCTTTTAATTTCATATGCATTGTTTTATCTTTTCTTTGAGAGTTTGTAAGTACTTGCTCAGTGTCATGGCTACTCGCAGACTGTCTGAGGCTCCCAAGACCTCTGCTGAGTCACCTCAACTTTTATTTAGTCAGAGACAGCTTCATCTCTTTCACAATGACTCTAGTTGCCTCCTGAACATCTTTCTTACCCCTACAGTTTCTTATGAGCATGGAAAATACATGTTTTTGATGTTTGCAGTGTTTTATGTATATGCATTAAGTAATATTATACAGTATACATGCCTTAAGTAACCTTTATTATTTATGTTCATCAATTAATCTCTATTGTTGTTGATCTTTTTTCTTCTTATCCTATTAGGTGCTGAGAGAGTTGTACCACCATCTCCTATTGAGATTTGGGGCTTCTCTTACATATTTAATTCTGTCAGTGTTCAAATGCAATGAACTTTGGTGCATACAAAAGTTAATTTCCATGTTTTTCTGGGAATTTAAACATTTTATCATCAGAAAAAGTCATTCAATTTCTGATACTCTTTCTTTAATTTTTTTTTTATCAACCTAGGGACACAAGAGTTGCTGATTTTCAGGATCAAATGGTATCTTGGCTTGAACCTTTTACTGCCAAAATCGCTGTATGTCTATGAGTTGTACAATAAACCATATATAGTTCTTAAATTCCATTTCACAATTATGATTAGAGTATTTATATTTAATATATTTACCATTACACTTTCATTTTAATCTGCCTTTTTCCATGTATATTCTGTTTGTGCTCTAGACTCAGTTCTGTATTTTTTTGTCTCCAGGATGCCTTCTGTGGCACTCATTATTTATTTGTTTTTTGGTACAAGAATGTTCATACCACTTTTATTTATTTTTTTTAACCAATTTTATTTAGATATATTCACATCCCATCCTATCAGTCCAAGGTCTGAAATGATTGTTTTTTAATATATCCACAGGTTTGTGCCTTTTTCCCCACCATCAATTTTAGAATATTACATTTTTCCAAAAAAACCTCCATACCCATTAGACATCATATCTCAATCCCTCTATATTTACACATCCCTACATAAGTCTGAATCCATTTATGTCTGTATATCTTTATTTTTCTTTATATTTTACATGAATTGAATCATTCAATATGTGGTACTTCATTTTTTATTTCTTTCAGTTAGCGTGATTTTAAATTCTCTTTTTAAATTAGAGAATTTGTAGGTTTACAGAAATGTCACATAAAATATACAGTGCTCTTATAACCAGCTATTGTTCACATTCTGCATTAGTTTTGTACCATTATTACAGTTGAAGAAATAATGGTTTACATTATGCGAATTTTTCCCATTTACCATCATATTATTAACAACTTGTATAACAACTTGTATCTCTGTTGTACCTTCTTTATAATTCCTGAAAGAACATTCTCATACTATTAACCCCAGTCCATTTTCCACAACAGTATTCAATCTATTATACTGTCCCATGCTTTATGTTCTTTCATTCTAGTAACATACACCACCCAAAATTTCCTGTTTCTATTACATTCACATACATAATTGAGTGGTATTAATTCAACTCACATAAATATGCTACCATCATTATCACCCATTACCAAACCTCTACAATCATCATAATAAAAGTTATGTACATAGGAAACACTGGTTCCCCATTCTCTGTGCCAAACTATCCCCTAGTAACCTTTATGCTAGGTTCTGACTCTGTGATTTTGCTCGTGATACTAGGTTCATATCAGTGAACTTGTCCTTTTGTGCCTGGCATATTTTGCTCATCATAATGTCCTCAGTTTTATCTATGTTAACACATGCATCTGGATTTCATTCTTTTATAGATGAATAATATTTCATCCTATGTATATACCACATTCTGTTTTTCCACTCATCAGTTGTGCTCTTAGGTTTGTTCCATCTTTTGGCAGTTGTGAATGTTGCTGTTGTGAACATTGGTGCACAAATATCTGTTCATGTCTCTGCTTTCAATTTTTCTGAGTATATATCTAGTAGCAGGATTGCCAGATCATACTATACATCTATTCGTAACTTTCTGAGGAAGTGCCAAACTGTTTTCCACAGCATCTACACAAGGTTTTGTTCCCACCAGCAATTAATAAATGTCCCTATTTCTCCACATTGTCACCAATGCTTGTGATATACTTTTTTTTTTAAAAATAGTGTCATTCTCTGTGTGTGAAATGAATTCTCATTTTGGGTTTGATTTGCATTTCCCTAATTGCTTGTGATGTTGCACAACTTTTCATGTGCTTTATTTTTGATTTGTATATCCTCTTTTGAAAAATGTCTATTGAAGTCTTGTGCCATTTGTAACTAGGTTGTTTGTCTTCAAATTTTTCAGTTGTAGGAATTCTTTATGTATTTTTGATGTTAAACCCGTATTGTATATGTGGTTTACACATATTTCTTCCAAGTGGTAGATTGTCTTTCCACTCTTTCACAAGTTCTTTGATGCACAGAAGTTTTAATTTTGAGGAGGTTTCATTTATGTGTATTCTTTTATTGCTCGTGCTTTGGGTGTAATGTCCAAGAATATGTTTTCAAACACGAGATCCTTGAGGTGATTCCCTGTATTTTCTTCTCGGTTTTTTATGTTCCTGGCTCTTATATTTATATCTTTGATCCATTTCGAGGTGATTTGTTTTATGTTGTGATATAGGGGTCCTCTTTCATTCTTTGCATATGGATATACAGTTCTCCTGGGACCATTTTTATAATGACTATTCTTTTCTCATTGTGTGACTTGGCAACTTTGTCAAAAATCAATTCTCTGTTGATTTGATGGTCTGTTTTGAACACTGCATTCAATTGCATTGGTTCCTATGTCTATTCTTCTGCACATACCAGCATGTTTTGACCAGTGTAGATTTCTAATATACATTAAAATAAGGAAATGGAGTCCTCCATGTTCTTGTTTAATATGTTTTTGGCTATTGTGGGCCCCTACACTTCCAAATAAATTTGACAGTTGTATTTTATATTTCTAAAAAGTCAGCTGCTTGGGTTGGCATGTGATGTGTTGAATCTGTAAATCATTTGGAGTAAAATTGACAGCTTAATGATATGTAGACTTCCAAACTATGAACCTGAAATTCCCTTCCGGTTATTTTAGTTCTTTGATTCCTAATCAGAATTTTTCATAGATTTGTGTGTACAGGTCTCTTACATCATTGTTTAAATTTATTCTGTGATATTTGATCCTTTTATTTGTCATTTTAAATGAATTTTTTTTCTTGGTGTTCTCATCCTTGTGCACTTTGCTAGTGCATAAAAACAGTACTGATATTTCGGGTGCATTTTTTGTGCCGTGCCATGTTGCTGAATTTCTTCATTAGCCATAAGAGATTTGTTCTATGGATTTTGGGACAACCTATACCTAGGATCATGTCAACTGCCAAAAGTGAAATTTTACTTTGTCATTTTCATTTTGATTGACATTCATTTCTATTATTAATATCTTGTATTGGTGTTGTACATTTGTTATAATTTAGGAAAGAATATTTTTGTATTTGTAACATTAACCCCAGTCCATTGTCCAAAAAGGGATTCAATTTATTATACTATCCCATTTTTATCTTTGGACTTTTATTCTGTTAACATGCATGATCCAAAATATCCCCTTTCAACCACATTCCTATACATAATCCAGTGCTGTTAATTACACTCACACTGATATTTGACCATAACAGCTATCCATATTGAAACCTTTGCAATCGACTTGTAAATTCTGTACAAATTAAGCATCAAATCCCCATTCTCCACAGCAAACTACCTCCTGATAATCTGTATGCTAGATTCTAACTCTGTGAATTTGCTTGGTGTAATTAGTTTATAGTAGTACAATCGTATATTTGCCTTTGTGCCTAGCTTATTTCTCAGAACAATGTCTTTAGCTTCATCAATGTTATCACATGCATCTGGGCTCCATTCATTTTTACTGAATAATACTCTATCCTATGCATATACCACATTCTGTTTTCCAGTAATCAGTTTTTGGGTACTTGGGTTGTTTCCATCTTTCTGTAATAGCGTATGATGCTGCTACAAACATCAGGTTCATATAGTGTGTATATATCTGTTCTTGCACTGCTTTCAATTTTTCTGAATATATACCTATTAGTGGGATTGTTGGGTCATATGTCACTCCTGTAGTTAGCTCTCTGATGAACTCCCACAATACCTTCCACAGTGGCTGCAGTAGTTTATATTCCCACCAGGAAATAATATATTTTCTGTATCCTTTCCAACACTTGTTGTATATAGCTTTTAAAAATACTTGCCTTTCAGGTGTATGTGAAATGACAACTTATTTTGGTTTTCATTTACATTTACATAACTGCTAGTGGTTTTATTATCTTTTTGGTTTTTTAGCCATTGTATATCCTCTTTGATAAAATATTCTACTTCTTGACCGTTTTTAAATTGGGTTGTTGGTCTTCCTGTTGTTCAATTGTAGTATTTCCTTATATATTCTAGGGAATAAACCCTTACCAGATTGTGGTTTACCAATATTTACTCCTATAGAGTCTTTTCACTTTTGTAAGAAAATCCTTTGATGCACAAACTTTTTCACTTTGAGGAGCTCTTTTTCATGTATTTTTCTTCCATTGCTTGTACTTTGGGTGTATGGTCCAAGAAAAAATTGTGAAATACAAGATCCTTGAGATGATTCCCCAAATTTTCTTCTGGGGCTTTTATGTTCTTGGCTCCTATATTAATGTCTGAATCCATTGTGAGATAATTTTGAGTTTTGATGTGATACAGGGGATCTATTTGATTCTATGGATATGGATATCTAGCTCTCCTAGCCCCATTTTTGTGAAGAAACTATTCTTTCCCCATTTTGTGAATTGGCAACCTCAATAAAAATCTTTTCTCCCTAGGTTTGAGAGTGTATTTCTGAATGTTCACTTCAATTCCTTTGGTTGCTATATCTATTCTTCTACGAATACCATGCTGTTTTGACCACTGTAGCTTTGAAATATGCTTAAAATTAAGGAAGTATGAATTCTTAATTGTTTTTTAAAGATATTTTTTGCTATTCTGGGCTGTTTATCCCCCAAGAAAATTCTATAATTGGTTTTTATATTTCTGAAACCTTGGCTTTTGGAATTTGCTTGGTATTACATAGAAGATGTAAATCATTTTGCATGAAATTGACCTCTCAATGATATTTAGTCTTTCAATCCATGAATACAGAATATCCTTACATTTATTTAAGTTCTTTATTTTGTTAAATGTAATTTAAAATGGTGATCATTATTCCATCCGCCTTGAATCTTTACAACACATCGATGAATTTTACATTTAAACTGGGGGAATCTTAAGTCATGTAAATTATATCTCTGTAAACCTGTTAAAAATGTTTACATACACTTTTCTTGTGATTAAGCTTTCCTTTCTCTAACTAAGGGCAAATGAAAAATTGCCTTATTTAAGTGACATCTACATGGATGATAATTATATCTTTACGCATAATACCTCAAATTTGAGGAATCCAAATATCCACCAAGAGGAAAATGGATAAACATTTTATAATATAGTATTCCAGTGTCAAAGGACACAATGATAAAATATGAGAGAATGACTGATCCACAACAATCCACTTAGGGAAGGATTACTCCCGAAGTAATATTTTGAGCCAAAGATGCAAGCATCAAAAGATAAATTCTGATTTATTTCATTTTAATGAATTTGAAGATATGGCAAAACTGATGTGTGAGGATAGAAAATCAGAAGAGACTTGAGTATGTTGTAAGG
>PVKY010015564.1:0-10129 GCA_004027775.1 Bradypus variegatus | reverse complement strand
ATCTGGAGAGACCTGAGGGAATTTAGGAGTATTTATGAGACGTAAATGTCAAGACTTGGTATTTGATTGGCTATGAGAGATGAGCAAAATAAGAGTCAATGGGGATTTCCAGATGGAGTAAAGTTGAGTTAGACAAAGGCAGATAAGTGGCCAGATCCTTGACAATGGCATCAGTGGTCCACAGCACTATCCCAGCCAGTAATGGAAGGAGGAATTACAGAATATCACTACTGGCAACCACAAATGGGAAAGGAGGTCCAGGCAATGATCATCAGTCGCCACCGGCACCACAAAAAGAAAGATGAGTAGACCCCATGTGCTTCTAGATGGAAGCACAACCCACCCCAGAATGCAGACTTGGCAAAAAAAAAAGAAAGATAAAAGAAAAATCAAATCTGAATCTGAACCTGAATCTGATCCAGCCTCAGGACCCTACTGCCAATGCGGAGGAGAGCAGTGTGTGCTCAGGAACACCTGGGGCTGCAGTGAGCAACACCTGGAGAGAGGACAGGCTTCCCTAAAGGGGGCTGGTCCCTGGGGGAGTGAGGTGAGGATGGAGGCTTCTAGTATCTGGCCAGGAGGAACCAGGCTCCTGTGCAAGAGCTGCCTCGGGTGGCACAGGGGGCTCTCCACACACTACCTCTTGGTCTCCCCTCCCCCCAGGTATGCAAATCTGCAACCTGCCGAGGCTGGGACCTGCATGAGGCAGTGACGCTGCACCTCCAGGCTGCCATTCCCAGGTGAGGAGGAGCAGGGCACGGCAGATGCCCCAGTGTTTCGCGTGGCTGTGGATGGTACCGCTCACCCTGCCCATGCAGGCAACATCAGTGAGACAGGCGCAAAACCCTACGTTATCAGGGTCCCCGTAAGGAGCCTGTCAGCCTCCCGGGCGGGGTAGGAGGAAAGCTGGGACTGTGAGCCCTCTGGAAAGCCAGCCTTCAGGGACGACAGGCTCCGACCCCAGCCAGGCTCTTGGTTCCAAACAGAAGTGTCCCACTGGACAAGGGTCCAGCAGGACTTAGGAGGGGCAGCCTTGTTTCCCAGACAGCCCCTGACATCCATAGCCTTGAGTCCCAATCTGCCAGGGGCCCGTCCTGAACCGGACTCCGGGGGCGCTCTCCTGGTCAAGGCCTCCCCTTCTGCTGTCTCTGGGGGGGGGGGGGACCAGGCCTCCTAAGCAGAAGGCCTCTGCTAACCAGGAATAAAGGGCTCCCAGATTTCCCAGGAGAGGCTCTTGGCGGCGGAGCCCGCCTGGTTCCACTCTCCCGGGTTCCACCGCCAATGGCAATAAGGTTGTCCTGCCTTAGTTTCCCCCTGCATATAACGGGGTCCTCAGGGCGCCGTGGTGGATGAGATGGGGCCGTGCCTTCAGCCGTCTCAGGGAAGTGAGAGACGGATCTAAGCACGAGTGGGACGGTGGGATCCAAGCACGAGCGGAGAAGCGGTAGAGGCACAGGAGCGAATGGGTCCGTTCCAGCCGCGATGGGAGCGGGGAGGGGGGTCGGGCAGCCTGGCCGCCCCGGCCCGAGACGGAGGTGTGGGGCCCGGAGGCCGAGATGCTGCCGGGCTGGGGGCTCCCGGGGAAGCGCCGCGTGTGGAGGAGAGGAGCTCGGAGGACGGGGGGAGCCGCGTGGGCTGGGGTACGGGACTCCGCCAACGCCCTCCGTCCGCGCGCGCCTGAGAGCAGCTCTGCGCACAGCTCCGGGCACCCAGCCTCTCTTCAGAAACAGGGACGCACTGAACCACCAAGCCGAGGACAGGAAGTCCAACCCCTTCTGTTCAAATTAGAGGAGAGAATCTGCAGTACTGCAGTCTGAGTGGACCGTAAGGAATACATTGATCAAAGGTGAATAATTCTCAAAAACCTGAGAAACATCGTTTTTCTGTTTATAACCTTCACTGATGTGGCAAAATAACCTTTTGAAATATGAACATCTGTGTTGTTTTCTCCACACCCTCTAGGAGTGAATTTTCTCCTGCTTGGCCAATTAAGTGTGACCACATTGTTTGGAGAAGCTTGCCTGGTGGAGTTGAAGCAAACGTTAATTCTTTTTTGAAAATGAAAATTGCTCTATGCCTAACTCTAAGTGTGTAATTAGTGCACACTTATAGTAAGTGCTTGATCCATGCATAGACATAAAGTAAAATTACTTAAAATTCCACCGTCTGAGATAAGTCTGCTGCTGTTTTGTTGTCCTTCCATTAAAGCATCACTTGTGTGTGTAGCGCAGACACACAAAACTATCTTGACATAACTGAGACCAGACCATACATGCTCAGTTTTCTTTTTAAATAATGATCTTATTTGTTGTTCTTGTTGATAGTTAATTTTTAATATCTTTTGTGAAAATTTTCGAACACATGCAAAATCAGTATAGTATACTAATACAGCATAAAATAATGAACTCCCAGATACCTATCAACCTGATTCAATAATTATCTTACTTTGTTTCTTCTCTGGCTCTCCCACACTGCATTATTTTGAATCAAATTCCAGAATTGTAAGAATTTGTTCATAAACATTTTAGTTACTGCTTCTAAAGGACCCCTTTAAAAACAAAACTAGTACCATCACTAGAAAACCAGTAATTCCTTAATATCATCAAATGTATAGTCAATATTTAACTTTTTTCCTGATTGTCTCATATGTTTTATAGTTTGATCCAAAGAAAGGGGAGGGAAGCTCATTTTTAAATTACAGTTACCCTTTTTATTTCTTGCCTCCTCTTTTCCTGTTTTTTTTTTAACCGATGTAAAAAACATAGTCCCATGATGTGTATGAAGCAAAGATAATCAAATCATTTCATAAAAATGAATTGCATATTAATTTTCTCACTTAACTACACATTTAGGAGTTGCCTCCATTTCAGCCATGAGAGATCCAACTCATTTTGTCTATAGAATTGAACATGCCATAGTATAGATGTACCACACTTTAACACCCTTTGCCTATTGATGAGCACTAGAAAAAACATTGTAATCACATTCTGTCACATGATCTTTACTTAGCAATGATTTTATTTCTATGGAAGTGATTCCCAGCAGTGAAACAACTGGGCCATGTTACTGGATGTAGTCAAATTGATTTCCAAAAAGGTTGTGAGATCTTTCTGCCTGCAAAACTGAGAGTACTTATTTCCCTGCATCCTCACTCTTTTTACTGTGTATCAATCTATTGGGTGATGTCTTATGATTGCCTTAATTCATATTTCCTTGAATAACAGGGAAGATGAACATCTTTTCATGGATTTTTCTGGACATTTGGATGAACTCTTTTATGAATACCAGCTCATATACTTTGCCAGCTTTTCTAATGGGTTTTGAACTTTTTTCTTTTTAAGTTTGGAAATGCTCTGTGTATGTTATAGTTATTTGTAGCTCACATGTCAGATAAAAGGTTTTTATGGTTTGCTAATGCTGCCATTATGGAAAATACCAGAAATGGATTGACTTTTATAGCAGGGGTTTATTTGGTTACAAGTTTACAGTCCCATGGCCATAAAAGTATCCAAACTATGGCGTCAACAAGAGGATACCCTCACTGAAGGAAGACCAGGGAAATTGATTTCAGACTTCTGACCGCCAGGACAATGAGAAAATAAAGGTGTGCTGTTCCCAGCCACCTCATTTGTGCGGCAACAAAGAACTAATTCATCCTCCCCGGAGCTTCAGGCCAGCTGCCCCTCCTTCCTTCCTGTGGTGCCTGGATCTCCCTCCTAAGGCTCTCTGTTCCAGGTGACCAGGGGGTCGCAGCCCAGACCTGCAGAGCCGCAGGCCTCACACAAGCTCTCTGCTGCGCTCCGCTGTCGGCCGTGAGGTCCTTCTGCATTGGAGATGGTAGCGGGGCCCAAGAAGCTCTCAGTCTGCCATGGAACTAGCATTCCTGAGCGAGTTCCTGTCTTCTGCTTCAACAGTCTCAGAAGCTTCCCAGAAATTTCCCCTTGACAGCAGGAGGGAACCTCTTTTCCATGGCACAGGACAGATGGACATGACCAGAAATATCTGGTCCTCCCGAGAGGAGAAAGGGTGAAATGGAGGCCACGCACGGAGTGGGGGAGCCCCCTGGGGGAGCCGAGGAATGAAGAGCCCAGGCAGGGGTCTGTGCGCTTCCAGGTCCCGTGCTCTCCTCCCCGACTAGCAGGAGATGCTCCTTCAGCGCTGCCTCCCCGCGCCCCCTCTTCCCCCGGGCTGTGTTCAAACCTCCTGGAACCCCGTGGTTGCCCCTCCTGAAGGCTGTAAGCACGTCATGCCCCCCCGGCCGGAAACCGTACTCACTGCAGCCCTGGGCGTCTCTTTCTCGCCTCCCCACGCCCCAGACATCACTCCCGGCAGGGCGCAGCCGCCTCTCTAAGGCGCTTTCTTTCTGCGGTCCCCTCGTCGCGCCTTCCTCTCTCTGGCTCTTTACTGCTCGTTTTGTCCTGCTGTCTCGTCGCCTCCCCATTTTCTTCCCTAAAAAAAAAAAATCTCTTTTCTCCATTGTCAAGATGCTCTTAAATCGGTGTGTGATGGGCCTCAGAGCCTTTGGAAACGGGGTCGCGATCCCGGCGACGCCCCTCTTCCTCCCCCAGCCTTTCGCCCGGAGCACGTCGGCCTCTGCGGAGCCCTCGGGGAGATGTTCGGCAACTGCAGGTTTAGCGCTCCTGATTTGGGGGCGCAGGGGCGGGGACGGAACTCGCAGCCCGCGATCCCCAACCTCCTGCCTGTCAGGCCCGGGATCGCGCCCGCCAGCTCCTCGGGCTCCCTCTGCACCCCCGGGATTCCTCTCGCCTGCCCCCCTCCCTCTGCACCCCTTCCACGCTCCTTGTGGTTTCCTTCCAGCTTCTGTCCGTTCTGGGCCCCCTTTTTTCGTGCCAAATTCTGCCCCTTCGTTCTCGGATTTCCCACCCCCAATAAGGCAGGTTTGCCCCCATCTTTAACTTGAAGGGCGACTCGCTCAGAGAAGCAGCCCCTGTCCGCAGCCTCCCTGCCTGGGCGGTCGGGCCCGTGCGGGGGGCGCCGCGGATCCGACCCCCTGCGGGCATCTGTCTGCGGAGCCGCGGCCCCTTCCCTTCCAATCCGCGTTCGGGCTCGGCGGCCCGGGGCCCCTCCTGCAGCCGCCCGCAGGGACAGAACTTTAGTTTGGGGGTTGGGGCCACCACCGCCGAGGCTGCCTCCTTTCTGGCGCCCTGCGGGTGCGGCCCTCGGGAGGGGCTCTGGGGTGCACCTGAGAGGAACACGTGGCCTCCTAGTCATTTATGTCCCCACCTCTCCATGGGAGGCCCTGTCCTACCTGGCTCATCTGATACAGAATCACCTGTCTGGGCGCCTCTTGATTTACAAGATAACGATGCAAATGATATCCGTGTCCTTCAGGGAAGGGCCTGAGCTGCCACAGAACCCTAACCTCACAGCCCCACAGACGAAATGCACCGCAATACAAAGGGCAGCATCTCGGACAACAGATCCGAGGCCCCTGGAACGGGGCAGCAAGCGGCCGGGGCCCCACCGAATGCCGGCATCTGCCTCACCCAGGAAGCGCAGGGTGCTGCACGCTGTCCCTGCCCGAGCCTGGGGGACTGCTGCTCATGTCCCCGGAGCCGTGGGTCACACCTCGAGTCCCTGAGGGGGGCTGGCCTGCGGGGTCTATCCGAGCACTGGGGGAAGGAGGGGAGTCCCGGTGGTGCCCACTCTCCAGACTCCCCCGGCGCTGTCCTCACCCCGCCCAGTATCCGCTGTAGGAAACAAATGCCAGGCTTCACCCCAAGCAGTCGGGGCCAGATTTTCCCTTTTCAGTATCTGCTTCCGACACTCAGTGGCTCGAGCCCTTGAGGGGCTTCTCCAGGACTCCCCTTCTCTAAACCCATGAAGTGGACCCTGTGGGTGGTTCAGGGAGGGACCCTTTTCCACACCACCTAACGCGGGGTCCCCCCCTCACCAGATCTGCCTCTGTCCCAATCTAGAACAGTCTCCTCTGCAGGGTCCTCCCAGGGCCCTCTGTCCCCGTGTGGCTGGTGCACGCGGCCTCACACGCTAACAATCTATGCCCACTCGGTCAGGACTTATCTCCCATCTAGGTCTCCGACCTCTCTTTTGCTTGAGTGGTTTCAGTTCTGTCCCATGGCTCTCAGTATCCTAGAGCAAGAAACTAAACTAGATTCTACAAAGCTAGCAGTGGAGGAGAGGAGTAGAAGTGAGCAAATGGGTGGCTGGAAGTGGGACCGTGGGACGGGAAGAGAGGTGACACCTGGGGAAGATACAGGCAAAAGGGAAAAGGCTATGAAGGATATGAAGGGTAGCAGGAAAGCATCTGTCCTCTAACTGCCCCGCACTCCTGTTTTGAGAACCGAACTAGAGAGGGAGGTCAGAAGTTGATATTAAAGAGGAGCCTTAGGAGGAAACAAATCTAGATGCTTCCATGGCACGACACAGAGAGCAGCTCAGCAGGAGGGTGCAGCGCCTGCCCCAGGCTTTGCTGGAGCCGTGGCGCCTTGTGGAGTGGAGGATTTAGGAGGATCCAAGACAGCGGTCGGCTGACGCGAGCATCCTCAGGATGGACAAGGGAAGTGAGAGCACTTTCAAAGAGGTTGTGTGGGACACAGATGTGGCCAGCAGAGGAGGGAAGTAGTCACAGAAGAAGGTAACATGCACTGAACACGGAACATAAATCAGACATTACAGCCAGCACTTGAGGTAATTATTTTATTTAACTATCAAAATAATCCTAACTGGGATGTGGGAATGCGGGTATTTAAAAACTACAGACTAGGTGTGGGGTGGGGTGGGGGGTCGGCTTTTGTGTGGCTGGGTCATGTGCCCGGCGTCAAGTTTTTTAATTGCTCTGGGTCTTAACTCCGTCATCTGTAAAAGAGAGAAGACAATGGTGACTATGTAGAGAGGAATAAAGGGGATAATAAATTCACAGCACTTAACATTATGTGCTTGACATAGTAGCATTCCGTAACTCTTACCCCATTTTATCTACAAGTAAACAGAGGATCAGGTGTTTAAGTAACTTACCCAAGACAAACCGATGTGTACAAGAGTTGACATTTGAACGACTGATTGACTCTTTGATACCAGAACACAAAATCTTAACCACTGAAAGGGACTTGCCCAACAAACGCAAAATCCATAATGTCTTAAGATGACAATGTACTCATATCAAGATAGTAAGACAATGTGTCTATCAACCTAGAAACTTCATACCTATCCATGTTGTATTTTAAAAGTGAAGGTTAAATAAACTGATTGAAGATAATGATTAAGAGAATTTACTCCCATACAGCCTCACTAAAAGAACTATTGAAGGCTTATTTCAGCAAGAATACATGTGAGTCTAGAGAATAGACTAGGAATGTAAGAAAAATTGTCACAGAAGGATATAATTAAAGCATATAATACCATTAACTTCTTGACCCATTTTAAAGCACAAATGTCTAAATAACAAAAAATTCACAAAAACCTTCACTGAGTATGTGGGCGGTGCTGGGACTTGTGGGGAGGTTATGAATAGGGAATAATTAACTTTTCTTGGAAAATGTATAATGAAACTGATTTATGCATGGGACTTCCCGCCTGGTGGAGTGAGGAGGTCAGCAAATGCTCTCCGTAGAAAGCAAAGACAGACCACCAGTTCCACAACAAAATGGGGTAGACGCCCCTTTCCCTGCGCTGCTCCTCTAAGTACAACTAAATGCTTTGGAAATTATTCAAAAGAGAATGATGAAAGGACTCAGTGCTGGAAGGGAGAAACGCCACTGACTAAGGACCTGGGCACTTGAGGAATAATATGTGGTGAGTTCCTTGGGATTTCTTTTTAGCCCCGTGTAACCAGGACTGGGTGCAGAGAGGAGGTCTGCCAACAGGCCTGGGAAAAGCCCAGGGAAAACCTGCTTTTTCTAGCCTAAGGATGGGAAAGGAGGAGCCCCATGGTGACCTTGTGGGGAGCCCCAAGGAACTCCACAGTGGCTACAGCCCGAGCAGTGGAGCCCAAGTCTCACTGCCCTCCACCCAGTGGCATACAGAGAACCAAGACCAGTGACTTCTGACCCCTTTTTCCTCAGGAGGTGTCAAGGGTACCAGGTCACCCAGGGATGCCTTCCGTGCCCAAGGGCAGTGCGGGTGGACTGAGCAGGAGCCCTAGTAACACCAGAACAATGAAGCATATCAGAATAGCCTCACAGGCCAGAACCTACGGGGAACTGCCTGTTAAAATAGAAGACTCAAGTAGGGTTAAGAGTATCTTAACACAATAACCAAAATGTTGAAGATTCAGTAGGAAACCATTCCTCATACCAAGAACAAGGAAACCACAATTCAAATGAGAAAAGACAATCAACGATACAAATAGCAAGATGAATAAGAGGTTGGAGGTACTAGACAAGGATTTTTAAACAGCTGTCATAAATATGCTGTAACAGTCGATTACAAATCCTCCTGAAACAAATGAAAAAAAAAAGAAAATCTAAGCAAATAAATAGAAGTAACTTTAAAAATGAGAAAAAGAAACAAATGAAATTATAAGACTGAAAAATACATTAACTAAAATAAAAACTTGCTGGGTGGACTAAACTGTAAGTAAGATGACAGAGTATAGAACAAGTGAACTTGAAAATGGATCAATGGAATTTACTCAATCTGAATAACAGAGAAAAATTTTTTTAAATGAGCAGCACCTCAAAGGGCTTGGACAATGAAAAGAGTCTAGAATTCATATCATTAAAGTCTCAGAAGGAGAGAATACAGAGCACAGGACTGAAAATATATTGGAAGAAACAATGGCTGAAAAACTCCCTAAATTTGGTGAAAGACATAACCCTAACAAATCAAGGCATAACCAAGGAAATGCATACCAAGATCCACCATAATGGAACTTCTGGACACTAATGGCAAAGAAAAAATGTTTAAAAATAGCCAGAGAAAAGCAAAACATTGCCTATAAAGGAATGCCAACTAGAATGACAGCATGTTTCTCATCTAAAACCATGGGGGCAAGAAGAAAGTGGCAGAGCAACTTTTGACTGCTGAGAGGAAATTGTCAGCCCTAAGTCCTATATACAGTGAAATTATTCTTCAGGGGTGAATGAGAAATAATAATATTCCCAGAGGAAGAGAAACTAAGATAATTTGTTGTTATCAGACCTACCCTTTCAAAACCTGATAAAAGGAGTTCTATGGACAGAAATATAATGAAGAAGGCTGGGACCTTCAGAAAAGAAAGAATAATAGAATGTGTAAAAGCAGAAGTAAATATAATAGACGACCCTTAATTTCATGAGTGTGCTGGTTTGATGTATTATGTCCCCCAAAATGCCATGTTATTTAATGCAATCTTGTGGGGGCAGATGTATTAAGTGGTGATTAGGTTGGAATCTTTGGATTAGGTTGTTTCCATGGAAATGTGACCCACCCAACTGTGGGTGGTACTTAGAGGGAAATTTATGACTTTGAATGTCTGTATTACAAAAGGGTAAGGTGTCAAGCTGATAGTCAATTCTTCCACCTTAAGCAGATAGTAAAAGAGCAAACTGAACCCAAAAGAAGCAGAAATAGTGAAATAATAAAGATCAGAGGCAAAATGAATGAAATACAAAATAGGAAAGCAATAGTTAATTTCTTTAAAGCACAAAAGTTGATTATTTGAAAAAAAATCAATACAATTGACAAACTTCTAGCCACACTGACCAAAAAAAGAGAGCAAAACAGAGTAAGAGAGAGAGAAAAAAAAAGACATTGGTTACCAGAATCAGGAATCAAAGAGAAGACATCATTACCTACTTTAGAGATAACAGGTGACAAAGGCTAACAGCACACAGTAAGATGCTGTGTGCCTGCAGGATGTGGTAAGAAAGATGTGTCTTCTCTGTGGGATTCTTCCCCGAACCCACGACCTCAATGTAATCATGAGAAAACAGGAGACATTTAAATGGAGGCCAAGTCTACAAAATACCTGACCAGGACTGTTCAAATGTGTCAAGGTCTTGAAGAACAACGAAGGATGGAGAAACTGCCACCATCTGGGGGAGACTTAGACGTGGCAACTAAATGCAATGCAGGACTCTGGGTTGATGCTGGGCAGAAACAGTGGGGAAATCCAATTACAGTGTGTAATTTGGTTAAGAGTACGGTCCCCATGTTAATTTCCTGGTTT
>PVKY010015563.1:0-10119 GCA_004027775.1 Bradypus variegatus | reverse complement strand
TATGTAGCTTACACTGTGTGACTGAAAAACTTGGGGCTCACACTCCCTTTGACCAGTGTATGGAAGGATGAGTAGAAAAATGGGGACAAAAACTAAATGAAAAATAGAATGGGATGGAGGGAAGGGAATGCTTTGGGTGTTCTTTTTTACTTTTATTTATTTATTTATTTGGAGTAGAAAAGTGTTCAGAAGTTGATTCCGGTGACGAATGCCAAACTATATGATGGTGCTGTGAATAGCTGATTGTACACCATGGATGACTGTAGGATATGTGAATATATCTCAGTAAAACTGTATAAAAAAATAGCAACAAGCAGTCCTCTCTATATTCTCCACTTCTTTTATGCAAATCACAAGACAGGAGGTTTTAGGGATCATTTAAAAATTAAAACAAAATTTAAATAGAAGTAGCTAAAATAGCTGCATAAAGTGATTCTTACCCTTTGCTATTTTCTAAACTTGAAAAATCTCCCCAACCCCCAAAATACTGAGAAACTTGCAATTGGTTCTAAAGGATGAAACAATGCCACCCCGATAAAATCACACAGGACCGTCAGGCCCGCGTGGCCTGCCGAGTGCCCGCTTCTCTTACTTTCTTTCTTCATCTTGACGAAGTACGACAGCTTGGAGGCAGCGTACATGGCGCGGGGTGACTGCAGCGTGCCCACCACCGCGTCCATCAGCAGCACATTCGTCAGCGCCTGCTGCACGTACTGCGGGTCCTGGGAGGGAAGCGGTCACCGTGAGGCGCGGGACTGTCCCAGAAAGGCACACTTCCCACGACGCGGTTTCTCAGAACAACAGGAAGGGTTTAAATGAACGACCCACTGAGATTCGATGTCACATCATTTTGTCCCTCTAACCCCAGTTAGGACACGTGTTGATTGTTTATACCAGGAGTCAGCAAACATGTTTTGTAAAGGACCAGGGGTCACATGGGCTCTGTTACAGCTACTCAATTCTGCCGCTGTTGCCCCAAATTGACAATGTAAGTCAACAGGTGTGACTGTGTTCCAATAAAACTTTATTGACAAAAACAGCCCACTCGGCCCCAGCCGTCTGCTTGACTACGCCAGTTTATGCTAAATAAAGGGAAAGATTTGTGGGCAGTAAAATCAAATGGCTCATCCAAAAGTCATAGAAAGCTGGAATCTTGGGAAGCACCGGTTTGCACTTCCCACCCCAAAACAGCCTTGCTCAGCATTCCAGGCCTCAACTCCTCCCTTTCCTGGACTTAACACACATGGAAGGCAGCTCCCCGCCCCTGGACAGCCAGGCCTCTCTAAGATCCGCTGCCGGGACAGGTGCTGCTTCACCTGTGTTCTTCTTTAGAACCTGGGTGTGAGCCCATTCATGGTCTGCACCCCACTTCTATAGGGTTTCCTTTCTTGCCATTAGGGCCACAGGAATATCCTCCCCGGCACACCCCAACTGTTAATGCTGTCTGACTGCAAAATCCAAACGTGGTGCACTCAAAGCCATTGATCGGCACAAAGTAAATGAAGGCAGAGAAGTCCCCAAGATGTTGACGTCATCCCGTGTCAGGAGCCCACCCCCTCCGCCCCGCCAGAACCCTCATCTGTGATGATACGGAGCAGACAGTCACTCCACACCTGAACACCCAGGCCTGCCACGGGGACAGGCCTCCTCCGCCCATCCTCCTTCTCCCCGGGAGTCACCGGAACAGAAGGCGAAGTGAGATGAGGGCTGTCCCTCCGCCCCACCACACGGCACCCAACGCCACGTCACACCACCTTCAAAGCCTTCTGACTGGACCTGGCAAACTCGACTCACTCCCCTCGGGGTGAGACCTGCGTCCTGGGCCTACCAGCCGCGCACCTTAAGGACTCGTGTGCGGAGCTGAACCTCATCCACACTAAAAAAGCAAAAGCAACTCCCGTTCCCAGACCTTGTGGTCGTCAGCCAGCCTCTTCCCAGCCCACATCTCCTCCACCATCAGGTGCCAGAGGTCACACTCGGTCTTGAGATTCGCCTCGAAGACTTCCTTTTTGGAGACCATTTTAATTTTTAAGGTGGGTATTCTCAGAAGGAGAAAAGCCACTGTGGTACTTTTGACTTCCTGTAGAGACAGAAGAAGAGAAAGTTCAGTAAAATCACACACTCAAAAAACATTTGGATTAATGTGGCTGGAAGCGCGTGTGCCCCAGGAGAGATCAGCTGACCCCTCCCTATGGGTGGGGACCCACCGTAGCTGGGCCTGGGGACTGGGTTACTTCAGCAAAGCTGCCCCACGTGGTCTTAATCCTCTTACTGGAGTCCGTTATAAGAGGATAAAAGACAGAGAGGAGACACAAAAAAGCCCCAGAGGAGCTGTGAGAGGAAGCCACCGAGGCCGGAAGCTGAAGCAATGAAACCCGAGGAAGAAGGGGGAGAGCTGCAGACGCGCCAGGCGCGTGGCCTCGTGACAGGGGAGCTGAGGGTCGCCGGTAGCTGGAATTCAGGGGGAAAGCATCACCCAATGATGCCCTGGTTTGCAGATTTCCACGGTCACAGAACTGTAAGTCTGTATGTTAATAAACCAGCCCATTTCTGGTATATTGCATCCCGTCAGCTTTAGCAAACTAAAACAGTGCAAGAAAGAGGTGACAGTGTATTTGAAACTGAAGAGCAGTTGTTCTAAAAACGACAGCACTCCTCGTCAGCACGCTCCAGAGGCTGCCAAGAGAGCCGAGGGATCTCAGCTCCAGAGGAGGGAGCCAGAAGGGGCCACGCCGGCTACTGGCCTACTGTGGAGGGCGAAGAAAGGAGGATGGGGAAGGTTGGGGGACCCCCACCCTGAGAGAGCCCGGGGGCAGCCCTCAGGGCTCGCCAGAGCCGAGGCTGCTCAGGGCAGGGGAGCGAGGCCCCCACCGGGCACGCGGAGACCTGCAGCACCCAGCAGCCAGGGAGGCTGGGACCTGAGAGCAGGGCCGCCAGGTGGCCCCAGGTCTGCACCGTGGACCCTGCGTCAGGCAGCAGCCCAGGTGTCTGAGCACCCAGGTGAGCCGGGCCCAGCTGTCAGCATCAACAGGGAGCCACACGGCGGGTTCTTCTGATGTCTGAAAATGGCGCCTTCACGTCCTCAACCGGCCGGGCAAAGCAGGTGTGCAAAGAATGGTGGAAGGAACACAGGGACGGCTGGATGCACTGCCCCAGCTTTCCACGGCTTTTGGCTGTGGTTTCACTGCTTTTCCGCTGCCACGAATATTCAATAGCTGACTGTGAAAACTATTAACATACCAGGTGACTCTTAGCCCTCTCAGATTTGGGAAAAGAAAAATAAATATAAGGTATAAGATGGGTCAGGATCAAAACCCAGATTTCCTCAGTGGGAGAAGGACAAACTTTAAAACCTAAGAGCATTTAAATTGCTTAGAATAAACACACGTGCCAGCCAGGAGCTGACCACAGCAGCCCCGCAGAAAACACCTTCTGGATGAATTCATTCCAAGGATTCTCCTGTTTTCCCTCACAGAAAGCCCAGAGAAGGGACACATCAACTTCATCCGTTCCCAGTGGCGGGTCAGTTACGTCAGAAACGCGATCACGGGTAAACGTGGGTGGGTGGCCACTGGGTGCGCTGCACGTTTTGCACGTGCCCATCTACTCAGAATCCACCGTGATCCTGCCCTGTGGGCGCTAGTTATTCCCACTTTACGGGTGAGGAGACCGAGGCCCGGGAAGTTGGAGGGGCGCGGGGGTCCCCACCTTACCTCTATGTTCCTGAAGGTGGCGATCTCCACGTAGCCGGGCCGCCCCTCCGTCAGCAGGAACAGGCGCTTCTGCGTCATGGCGATCTTGCCGACGCCGCGGTTCGTCTTGATGGAGCTCGACAGCTTGTAGACGCACTCGTTTTTGTCCAGGTGCTCCGTCACCGACAGAGGCAGGGTCACCTCCTGGGCCTCCGCTTCTGTTTCCTTCCAGCAGGTGTAGAAATCTCTGAATGTTTCCGGGTCAATCTGTTTCTGGTGTCCTTGGTTTTGGAAGAAGAAAAGAGATTTCTTATGGCCACGTCCCCGAGGTGTGCTTCGAGAACTTCTGCGTTCCCTTAAGAAAGCTAACGCTGCTTGCCCCAGCGCCAGCACTTCGGTCTGTCTGGATCTAGAATGCCTCAGGGGCCATCCCCTCCCCTGCAGCCCTCTCGGGACCCCCAGGAGGGCGAGTCCTGGGCGAAGCTAACCCTGAAGAAAGCAGGCCCCAGTGGCACGCCTCGGCCCTGGGCCCCGCCCTCCCTTGGCATCCTTCCGTTATGTCAGCAGGTAAGTTATCCTTTCCAGCCAAGACCATCTTAACTCATACAACAACCTTTTCAAACATCTAGTGGGTTCCAGAGTCAGAGGGAGACCAAGTCTGCAGTCCAGCCCCCTGGGGTTTAACGGCGGGACCTCGGGTGGGCCGTCGAGCAAACCTGTCTCCTTAGCTACAAAACAGAGACGCTGCCCCCCCTCAACTCTCCCCCGCCCCATAAGCCCCGCCACCCCCTCAGCTCCCACTCCACGGTCGGGGAGCCTGCCCAGCCTGACGCCACCGCGTGTCCCTGCATCGCAACCCCCCAGCCTGCTTTGCACTGCACCCAGAATGACTTTTCTAAAACGCAAACCAGACCTGCTGCTCCTCTGTTCGAACACTTCCAGGCTCCTCGTCTACAGCAGGCCCCGTGTCCCCTCCTCCTCCTCACACCCCGCGTTCCAGGGCTACAGATATGTCCCTGGAAGGTCCAGGTCATGTGACAGCTGGACCATGTGGTGGTTCCAGTTGTTAGCCGAGCAAGCAGCGGCCTGATGGTTACTGTGAGGGTGTTTCATGGATGTAAATAGTCACTTGATTGCATCTATGGCCAGCAAAGGAGACTGCCTTCAGCAATGAGAGAAGTCCCAGCCAGTCAGCAGAAAGCCATAAAGGAGGAACTGACAACTTCAGCAGAGAGAGAGAAGACTCTCCATCTCTACCACAGCCAGCCAGCTCCTCCTGGGGAATTCCTCAAAACCTTCACCAGAGATCCCAGCTTGCAGCCTGCCCTATGGAATTAGGACTTGCCCATCCCCACAGCTGCTGAGCGAATTCCTAGAATAAATCTCATAATATATATATTCTGTCAGTTCTGTTTCTCTGGAGAACGCTGACTAATGCAGTTCCTAAACAGGCCATGTTGTTACACCTCTGCACACACTTGCGCTGATTGCTCAAACCAGAAACCTCTTACGCATCCCTCAAGACCCAGGTAAACATGCCCACGTGCAGGCCCTCCCTAACAAGGCCATCACTCCTGGCCAGCGACCACCGTGCTGGGCATGCACGTCCATTACGGCGCTGCCGCCTCTAGCACTTGCTCTACCCCAAGACCCGTGTTAGCACCCAACCAGGAACACATTCAATCCTCGTGTCCACCCTAGGAGGTGGGTGTGTACAAATCAGGACACAGGCATGGAGAGGAAAGCACCCTGCTGGCAGGCCAGAAAGTGGCAGAGCCCCAAACGGCTGGAGAGCTTGTGTCGCCTTCCCTGCCTATCCTCAGGGGGCAGGGACTGTGCCCTCGTCACCCCCAGCCAGGCCAGTGGCCAGGGTCTGAAACAGCAGAAGGTTAACCCCCACTCAGCCACCTCGGCTCTGACACCATCACCCGGTGGCAACGGTGCTGGTCTCCCGGGGAATCTGATATCGTGGCCACACAACCCTGGGGACAGCCAGGCTGCCCCGGCAGCCATGTATAAGGGATGCCCAGGAGAGGACAGTTTCTGACCCTTAGCTCTTCCTGCTGAGGAAGAACTGCAGGTGTTGCTGGAAAACAGAAACGCCACACTTCATCACGGAATGCCCTTGCGAAAATCTCCACCACGTGGCGGGATTCTGAATTAATTTTTTTCTCTGTCTTTTCTAATTTGTTTACAATGATTGTATATTATTTAAATTTTTTTTTAAATCAGCTCACTGGATTCAAACAGAAAAGAAACACAACACTATGGGCATCAGTGCGTACAGCTGTATGATTTTTTTTAGACTTTATTTTTTTAACTTTATAAAAAATTTAAAAACAATAAAAGACTAACATTTCAAACAAAACAAAGCAAAGGAATAAAAAACATAAATAATGTAAAATAACTGCATTGCTTCCAACATGTCCCTACCCTAACCCAAAAAATTGACAAACCATACCAAAACAAAGGAATAAGAGAAATAAATAACCCAAACTACATTGCTTCCAACATGTTCCTACCACACCCAAGAAAATTTACAAACCATAATCATTCCTGAGCATTCCCGTAACGTTAAGATCACCCTCAACAGCTTATCTGTCCTTATTAGAGTCCTGCTCCCCCTTCACTAGTTGCTGTCTGTCTCTAGGTCCCCTACATCCTACAAAATAAACATTTATTTTACATTTTTCACAGAGTTGACATTAGTGGTAACATACAGTATCTCCCTGTTTGTGTTCTGGTTTATTTCACTCAGTATTATGTCCTCAAGGTTTGTGCCAGTTTGAATGTATTATGTCCCCCAGAAAAAGCCATATTCTTTGATGCGATCTTGTGGGGCAGACATATTAGTGGGGATTAAGTTGGAACGTTTTGGATTAGATTTTTTCCCTGGAGATGTGACCCACGCAACTGTGGGTGATGACTGACTGGACAGTTTCCATGGAGGTGTGGCACTGCCCATTCAGCGTGGGCCTTGATTAGTTCACTGGAACACTATATATGCTCAGACAGAAGGAGCGAGCTTGCTACAGCCAAGAGGGGCACTTGGAAGAATGCACAGAAGCTGAGAGAGGAGCTGCAGATGAGAGACAGTTTGAAGACGGCCGTTGAAAGCAGACTCTTGCTCTGGAGAAGCTAAGAGAGGACAAATATCCCAAGAGCAACTAAGAGTGACATTTTGAAGAGGAGCTGAAGCCTAGAGAGGAATGCCCTGGGAGAAAGCCATTTTGAAACCAGAACTTTGGAGCAGATGCCAGCCATCCCAGCTAACAGAGGTTTTCCGGACACCGTTGGCCATCCTCCAGTGAAGGTACCCGATTGCTGATGTGTTACCTTGGGCACTTTATGGTCTTAAGACTGTAACTGTGTAACCAAATAAACCCCCTTTTATAAAAGTGAATCCATTTCAGGTATTTTGCAAAACAGCAGCATTAGCAACTAGCACAGATTTTGGTACTGAGGGTGGGGTGCTGCTGAGTTTGCAAATACCAAACATGTTGGAATGGCTTTTTAAATGGGTAAGGGAAGATTCTGGAAAAATTGTGAGAAGCTTGACAGAAAAGGCCTAAACTGCTTTGAAGAGACTATTTGCGGAAATATGGACTCTAAAGATATTTCTGATGAGGTCTTGAGCAAAAATGATGAATGTGCTGTTGCAAACTGGAAGGAAGGCGATCCCTGTTTTAAAGTGGCACAGAATTTGAAAACTGAGTCCTGTTGTTGGATGGAAGGCAGAATTTGAAAGCAATGACCTGGAATATTTAGCTGATGAGATCTCCAAGCAAAATATAGAAGTAGCCTGGCTTTTACTTGCAGCTTATAGTAAAATGTGAGAGAACAGAGATGAGCTGGGAAATCAACTCTTGTTTTCAAAGAAACCAGTAATTGATGGCCTGAAAAACTCTGGGCCTTCCAGGGGTTGAAACTCCAGAAGCTACAGCCCAACACGAGGATATAACCAACCAAACATGCAACCCAGCCACCATTTCAGTACAAGCCAAGATTGGAGAAGGAGTTAAGCAGAAAGGATTTGTGGAAAGTCCTGTTGTCTGATGGCTTTGACAAAGAGCCATGAAGGTTGAGGTCTGGAGTCAAGAGGTCTCGGGCTGGGAGTGTGGAGTGGCCCACATGCATGGAAAGGGTGAGTTTGCCCCGGAGGTCGAGAGTGGGCCTTCCACCTCAATGTTCAGGAAAGGTGTTGCCATCTCAGGCCTCAAAGAGGGTGGAGCACATTCCCAAGGGGCTGGGGAGAGCGTGGCTGCCACCGCACTGTTCTGAAGGGGTTGAGGCATGTGTCCCGGAGATAGAAAGGAATCTGGGTGCTGCCCCAATGTTTGAGGAGGGTCGGGCAGAGAAGAAGGTGGTCTCCCCAATGTGTGGATATGTTGGAGCACTCATCCAAGCATTTGAAGAGGAAAGGGCTGCAGCAAAGGCCCTTAGGAAGGGCTAGACTCCTGCTCTCTCGAGCCCAAAGGATGCAACATCATTCCGTAAATGGCTCTCAGACTTTGAAATCTAATGGAGTTTGTCCTGCGGGTTTTACGAACTGTTTTGGTCCTGTTAACCCTGTTTTCCTTTCAGTTTCTCCTTATGGCAATGGGAATATTTACCCTATGACTGTCCATTCTTTGTATATTGGAAGTACATAGCTTGTTCTAAATTTCACAGGTCCACAGCTAGAGGGGAATTATGCATTTGGATAGACCGTGCCTGTAATTGATTCTGAGGGATCCTGTACTTATCTACTGTTACTGAAATGATTTAAGTTTTTGTGATATTGTGATGGGATGAATGTTATTTTGTATTTGGAAAAAATATGTTTTTCTGGGGTCCAGGGGGGTGGAATGTGCCAGTTTGAATGTATTATGTCCCCCAGAAAAAGCCATATTCTTTGATGCAATCTTGTGGGGCAGACATATTAGTGGGGATTATGTTGGAACGTTTTGGATTAGGTTGTTTCCATGGACATGGGCCCCACCCTACTGTGGGTGATGATACTGATTGGATAATTTCCATGGAGGTGTGGCCCACCCATTCAGCGTGGGCCTTGATTAGTTTACTGGAGCACTATATAAGCTCAGACAGAAGGAGCAAGGTTGCTACAGCCAAGAGGGGCACTTTGAAGAACACACGGGCTGAGAGCGGAGCTGCAGTTTGAAGATGGCCACTGAAAGCAGACTCTTGCTCTGGAGAAGCTAAAAGAGGACAAATGCCCCAAGAGAAACTGAGATTGACTTTTTGAAGAGGAGCTGTGGCCTAGAGAGGAACGTCCCAGGAGAAAACCCTTTTGAAACCAGAATTCTGGAGCAGATCCCAGCCATGTGCCTTCCCAGCTAACAGAGGTTTTCTGGACACCATTGGCCATCCTCCAGTGAAGGTACCCGATTGTTGATGCCTTACCTTGGACACTTGATGGCCTTAAGACTGTAACTGTGTAACCAAATAAACCCGCTTTATAAAAGCCAATCCATTTCTGGTGTTTTGCATTCCAGCAGCATTTATCATGTTGCATACGTTTCATGACTTCATTCCTTCTTACTGCCGTGTAGTATTCCATCGTGTGAATATACCACATTTTATTTATCTACTCATCTGTTGAAGGACATTTGGTTTGTTTCCATCTCTTGGCAATTGTGAATATTGCTGCTGTGAACACTGGCGTGCAGTCACTGCTTTCAGATCTTCCAGGTCTATCATGATTCTTAAGAACTAAGTCACTGAAGGAGACAAAGAACAAGGGTGTGCGGCTGCATCGGGGGGTAGGTCCTGGAGGCCCCTGGGTCCCTGCAGGGGTCCCCTGTACTCAGGCTGCAAGGCCCAGCGAGCAGGCAGGGCCCCTCCTGGCCTCGTAAAATGGGTCCCCAGAGTCACCTTCCGTTTTGGAAACATTCGGTGCAGCTGTGGCTTGGCCCCCACTTCCTCCGGGTTTAGAGGGGCTGGGTTTCAGTCAGGGTTTTTGTTATTTCAGCCACATCAAGCATTTGTTATTTTAATTGGATCTCAAGTTAAACAGCTGAGCAAGGGAAAGCGTAAGAAACAGGAAAACGAATGGAAATGGGAGAAAATCTGAAAAGCAAGTGCTTTAAAAAGTAAGAGTCAAACAAGCTGGAGCCAAGGGGCCCATCGTCATCCAGGACCAACCCTGCCTGGGGCCAAGGCATGTCCCCGAGGGGCCTTTAGGGCAGAGACGGTCGCAGGCTCCAAAGGCCTCCCGCACAGGTGTCCACGCTGGCGCAGCCCCGGGGTGGGCGAGGGAAAGCGCCAGCCTGGGAGCCAGAGGCCAAGGCCTCCCCTTCCCACCACCCCTGCCGCCAGCGTCAACTCTGGACCTAACAGACAGGCACGGCCACGGCGACCGGAGAACACATGGCCTCGCACACCCATGGCCTCGCACACCCACGGCCTTGCACACCCACGACCTTGC
>PVKY010015562.1:0-10131 GCA_004027775.1 Bradypus variegatus | reverse complement strand
GTCAAAATATTCACCCCACCACTGCGCAACTTCTGTGGCCCCTAGGCAGCAGCAGCAGCATCGTTCGAGAGCTGTTAGACATCCAGGGTCTTGGGCCCTGTAGACTGAGAATCTGCATTTTAATCAGATCCTCAGCAGGTCTGTATGTACATTAAAATTTGAAAATCATTGGTTTATTACATCATATTGTAGCTGCAGCAATTTTAGCCTGTAGCATGTTTAAATCAGGACTAACCATAAATGGGTCCTAAAATCATTGCATTAGTTTACTAGGTCTGCTGTAGCAAAATTACCACAAACTAGGTGGCTTAAAGCAACAGAAATTTATCTGCTTACTAAAGTTGAGGAGGCCAGGAGTCTGAAGTCAAGATGTTGACAGGGCCATGTTCCCTCTGAAGGCTCGAGGGGAGAGTCCTTCCTTGCCTCTTCCAGCTTCTGGTGGTTGCCAGCAACCCTTGATGTCCTGGGTTTGTAGTTGCATCACTCCAGTCTCTGCTTCCTCTTCACATGGCCTTTTTCCTGTTCTTCTTTGTCTCTTCCAAATTTCCTTCTTCTAATAAGGACACAGTTATTGGATTCAGACCCACCCTACTCCAGTATGACCTCATCTTAATTGATCACATCTTCAAAGACCCTATTTCCAAATAAGGTCACATTCATTCACGGGTTCTAGGGGTTAGGACTTCACATTTTTCTGGGAGACAAATCCACAACAAAATATCTCAGCTATACAACCTGTTGAACATCTATCTTTGTGCTGGAGAGCACAGTTTTGGAGTGCACGCTCTAAGAAAATCCTGTCAAAAGATTAGCAGAGAATGATAACTGAATGAGTTAACTTGCTGTGGGATTTTTAGCTTTGGAATTATAGCTGCTTCACATTTGTAAGAATTAAATATTCAAGTCCTTTGTTTTGGTCATATTAGACAGCAGGGTGAGTTCTCTGTGAAATCATTCTTGGATGTTGGGGAATTTTTTTTTTTTAGTTATAAGAGGATCACTCAGGAAATGGTGGAGCTAAGAATCAAAACCAATGCTCTAACTTCAAACCCTTGTTCCTTGTACTCTATCAGCATCATCAATCCTTATTTCATAGAGCTTTCTGGTATTTCAAAGTATATGTTCAAGTAATGTCAGCACAGATTGGAAGACCTGAATTTATCAGTAAGTTACCTGTCCATTGTACCATATAGTCATCTCTAATATTCAAGCATATATTTCTTAAAAAAAAAAATGGAAGTATTTTTAGCTAAAGAAATTAAGCCCATAAATGGGGAAAAATAGGACGCTTTCAGTATTTCAACCCTCTGCCTTCTTGCCTCCATGTTTTCTGATGAGAAATTAGCATTCCGTCTTGTTAGGATTCCCTTGTGTGTAATATGTTGTTTTTCTTTTGCAGCTTTCAGAATGCTCTCCTTTTATTCTGCGTTTGATAGCATAATCAATATAGGACAGGATGTATTTTTCATGTTTCTCTTTGTTCTCTCTGCTTCTTGGATGTGCTTATTCACATCTTTTGCTAAGTTTGGGAAGATCTCTGTCATTATTTCTTCGGCTGTTTCTTCTGCTCATTTCTCTCTTCTCCCTCTGGGGACTCCCATAATGCATATATTGGTGTACTTCATGGTGTCCCATAGCTATCTTAGGCTATTTTTGCTTTTATTATTTCTTTTTTCTTCCTGCTCCTCAGCCTGACTCATGTCAAGTGTCTTCAAGTTCACTGATTCTTTCTTCTGCCAGCTCCAGTTTGCTCTTATCCTGTGCAATTTTCATTTCAGTCATTATTGTCTTTAACTCTAGTAGTTCCACCTGGTTCCTTTTTAAAATTTCTCCCTCTTTACTTAGCTTCTCATATGATCATTCATTGTTTTCCTGATATTCTGTAGTTCTTTCTCTGTACTTTTCCTTCATCTTCTTAAGCATATTTAGGATCACTTTTTAAAAGGTTTTATTCAGTGTGTCCACATTCTCATCATCTTCATTGGTGTTTTCAGTATCTTTAGCCTCTTCCTTTGGATGGGGCATCATTTCCTATTTCTTTGTCTTGTGCTCTTTTGTTGTACAGTGTACAATTTAATGTTTTAAAATGTTAACTCTGGGATGTATTCCCTGGGATGTCTGTTTCTTGGCTTTGTAACCAGCTGGTGATAAGACAGAGATTTTCTTGAGCTTCAGCCTTCTTATCAGGAAGGTCTGCTCAAGGCAAATGCAGTACACATGGTTTTCTCTGTCTTTCTGGGCCTCTATCACGTCCTGGGCTTTTGCTTGTTAGTTGTTTTCAAGTTACTCTGTTTATGGGAGTTTGGTTGACCCCTCTGTTTCCCAGGGGACAAACCTCTCTTTCTCAGGTATCTGAAGCTGGCAGACTTTTGTCCCATACTGTCTGTTTCAATAGTTTTCTACACTCCTTCTGTTGTCTCATGCTGCTTTCACCTGGAGGACACATTATGGGAGGAGGGACACCCCAGGGAGAACTTTCCAAATTTGGCCTTTCCGAAGGTAAAACGGCTGGGGACCCATGAAAGGGGTGCCCCCAGCTCCAAAGTACCCTGTGGAGGGGGTTGGGAAGATTGCCAGTAACTTCTCCGATGGCTCCCCAAAGCTGAGCTTTCCTGGCCTGCCCAGCAAATGCAGCCCTTCAGCCACCTTTCCTATGCAGCCCTGAGGAAGCCTTTTGTCCGGAATGAGTTGGAACAATAGCTGCCCTCAGAGCCAGGACCCAACGACCAAATTTGCTAATCTAAAGCTGTGATCAGTGATCAGCCAAGCCTACCCCAGTACTTGGGGAAGAGGATTTTTATGTCCCTTTCTGTCACCAGCAAGCTAGCTGACTGGACGCGGTGGCCTGCTGTGAGGGTGGAGATGGGTGCCAGTAGCTGCCATCTGGAGAGAGCAACTCATAGTAGTTTATCACTCTTCCTCTGCTCTTCCCTGGATGCTATGCAGTGTTCTTCTGGCCTCTGGGGTTTCGAAACAGTTGTTTCAGACAGTTCCTGCCGATTTAATAGTTGTTTTGGTGGCAAGACTGAGTCCTGGAGCTCCCCATGCCGCCATCTTCCCTGGAAGTCTATAGCTATTTTTTGTGTTCTCTAGAATTAGACTGTAAGAAAAGCATATAAAATCATAGAGAACATCACTTACACTTTATACATCTTAACTTAGTATGTATGACAGGTGTGATGCAGTTAATTTTCATTTACAATCTTATTTACTAAAAACTTTTCCAACATTGCTTCCCCTACATTTTCAGTGAGATCATTTTTTCCTTTGTTGAAAATAGACCTTTAAAATGTATCTGGTTCTCCTTCTAAGTGTCCTGTCTTTTTCTGGAGTAATGATTTTTATGGTTTTCATATTCAACTTCCCACCCCAATCAAGAGATGGTACATCATGTGCTGACAACTTCTTTTACATGTACTGTATTCTTTATTTTCCAGCCGACACTGGAGTATATTAGTTCAGAGTTTACTTCCCCTCGCCTTCCCATAATCTTTTGCTTTGCCATCTGCTTTGCCTTATTTTTCCCATCTTTTCCTTCTTTTGTAATTATGCCCAATTAATTGTAATTGTGAGTCACTAATGAGTACTTCCTACAGACATTCTTTCACTTGCAATAAAAAGTGTCAGCCTTCATCCAGCCGAGCTAGAAGTAATAGCTCCACGAGAGTATCATGAAGCAGTTAAGAGCTCAGGCAGTTCCATTTCCAGCACTTAACTGTGTGGCCCTGGGTAAGTTCCTAACTTCTGTGAACATTAGTTTCCTCTTCTATGACTGAGCGTCCATCCCTTCCCTCAATGGGTCAAATGAGTCCATCCCCAACACTTGGGACATGCTTGTTGTGTTCAGCAGTGGTGGTTCTTATGTTGCCGTTCTTGTAGGAAGAGCTCCTGGATTCAGATACAGCTTGTAACTGGTCCTTGAAGGCTTTGTAGTATGCAGGGTAATGGAAGTTTGGGAGGTGGGGTAATGAGATAACCAAGGAGTTCTTTCATGTGGCCCACTCCACCAAAAGGAGTCACTGGGGGAATGAGAAATGGGATAGAAATTCATCTATCAAAAAATGCTTAACAGCACTAATGTAATACTTTTGGGTACATTTTTCAATGCTTGATTTACCTTGTACTATATCAATTAATTTTGTGGCTTTTATGTGAGATGATTATTCTTTTTTTAACCCTGTTCTTTCAACCTGAGATTGCATTCCTAAAATTTTTGTTGTAGTGCCACCATTTGTCAGGAGTCTGTAATTACTTCCTAATTCAGGTTTTTAGATCAAGTTAACACAGAAAGTAAGTGTATTTAATAGAAGGAAGCATGTCTTTAGAATAGTATTTTTCGTAAAAACTCTCTTTATGAAGATTTGAATTTAAAGTAATTACAGAAATCACTTAAGAAGGCCTTCCCATTATTCCAGGCAAACTTAGTGTGACTGGGTTATAAATTGTTGGGAATGAATAAAAAATCAGAAAAAGAAGAAAATTCTATGATGTTCACTATTTCATGGGAAGTTTCTGTGACGCGTCACGTTGGTGGTATGCTTCCTGTTTGGTTGATGTTATGTCTTTCTTGTGGCTGTCTCCCGCTGGTGACATTATTCTGCACGCCTGGCAGTCCTGGCTCTGACCTGCTCTTCTTCGGGCCCCTCAGGTGGAGCTGCGCAGCGCGGTGGAGGAGGTGGTTAAGGAGACTCCGGAGTACCGCTGCATGCAGTCACAGTTCTCCGTCCTGTACAATGAGAGCCTGCAGCTGAAAGCGCACTTGGACGAGGCTCGCACCCTGCTCCACGGCACCAGGGGCACCCACCAGCGCCAGGTGGAACTCATCGAGGTGACGGCCTCGCTTTGTCTTCTCCCACACACATTTTTCTCTCTTATGGTCAACTAATCTCTCATGCATTCAGCAAACATTGAGGGACTATATATAGGTCTTTACTCTGCTAGATGCTGGGGGTACAAAGATGGGGGCGTCAGATCCCCTGCCCTCAAGTGTCTTCAGGTCTGTGGGGAGAAAAATACCCATTGGAGTGCAGTGTGGTATAATGGAGGGGGATCCAAAAAGGTGCAGAGATAGAAGAGACAGCATCTGATTTGACTGGAACCTTCCTGATTCTGCTTGAAGAAGTGAAGTATGGATTTTAAGGATAAAAAGAAGTTTACTGATAGAGAAAAATGGTGAAGGCCAGCCTGTATAGCAGTGAGAACAGGATATATAAAAATGTGAGAGAGCATGACAAAACAGCTCAGCACAGCTGGAGCCCTATGGGTCTGGGGGACAATGGTGGGTAAAAACTGTATGTCTCCTTAAAGCTTATGTTAGTTTGTAATGGGAAATGCAGATACTATTTTTTTAATAGGCAGAAACTGTTTTATTCATCTGATCACTTTTGTATCCCCCATAGTCCTTAATGTTTTATAGTAGTTGGTCTTTTAATACATACTGTTAAATGACTTAAATTTACTGTATCTCACCTTACATATGTTCCTGTACTACTTGTATAGGTTGGTTCCCCAATTAAATTTTAACATTCTCAGAGTTGGGGGCCATTTCCTTTATTTCTTCAGTATCCTGCCCGTCCCCAACTTAGCTTTTGTAGCTGGCTGGTGCTAAGTGTTGATTGATTTGGAATTTTTCAGAGTAATCCCTTCTTTTCCCAGCATTTTAATTTTTCCCCTTCTTAGATCCTTACAGATCAAATTTAGGAAACAGAATAATAGAATACAGTGATATTTCTACTTCTTGATAAGAATTTCTGCTTGGTTCCTTCTCTGTGTGTAGCGAGATGAGGTGAGTCTTCATAAGAAGCTGAGGACGGAAGTGATCCAGCTGGAAGATACATTGGCCCAGGTCCGCAAGGAGTATGAAATGCTGAGGATAGAATTTGAGCAGACACTGGCTGCCAATGAACAAGCAGGTAGGACCAGTGTTCCGGTTTGCTAATGCTGCCTTTTTGCAAAACACCAGGAATGGATTGGCTTTTATAAAAGGGAGTTTATTTGGTAACAAAGTTACAGTTTTAAAGCCATAAAATGTTCAGGGTAAGTCATTAACAATGGGGTACCTTCACTGGAGCATGGCCATTGGTGTCTGGAAAACCTCTCTTAGCTGGAACGGCACATGGCTGGTGTCTGCTTTCAGTGGCCATCTTCAAAGTGTCTCTCTAAATTGCAGCTCCTGTCTCAGCTCCTATGCATTCTTCAAAGTGTCCCTCTTGGCTGTAGTTCCTCTTCAAAATGTCACTCTCAGTTGCTCTTCAAAACATCACTCATGGCTGCACTGAGTTCCTTCTGTTTGTCAGCTCATTTATATGACTCCAGTGATTTAATTTAGACCCACCCAAAATAGGTGAGGTAACACTTCCATAGAAATTATCCAAAGAGATCACCCACAGTTGGGTGGGTCATATCTCCATGGAAACATCCAATCAAAAGGTCACACCCTAATCAAAAAGATTAATCAGTCTGTCCCACAAGACTGCATCAAAGATCATGGCATTTTGGGGGCCACAATACATCCAAACTGGCACAACCAATCTTGCTTTACCCTGCAGTAAGCCTGCTGTAAATGCCTTCCTTGAAAGACATGCGGTCACCAGGATTCGTTAGTATTAGCTTGCCCTCACCAGTTCTAAAGGACCTTGCATCAAATCTTATAACTCATTTTGGTTCAGAGCCTGGGTATTTGCTTTTTTTTTTCCCCCTTTAAATTCAATTTTATTGAGATTGTTCACATGCCATACGATCATCCAAAGTGCACAATCAGTTGCCCATGGTACCATCATACAACTGTGAATCCGTTATTCCAGAAAAGAAATGAAAACAAAAAAGAAAATTCAAATCCTCCCATACCCGTAACCACCCGCCCTCCATTATTGACTCGTAGTATCAGTATAGTACGTTTGCTACTGTTGATGAAAGAATATTAAAATACTGTAGTACATCATTTGCAATAGGTATATTTTTTCCCTATATACCCCTCTATTATTAACGTCTAGTTATGGTGTCATACATTTGTTGTAGTTCACAAAAGAGATTTCTAATATTTGTGCAGTTAATCACGGACATTATCCAGCACTAGATTCACTATTTTATGCATTCCCATCTTATAACCTCCAACTTTCTTTCTGGTGACATATGTGACTCTAAGCTTCCCCTTTCCACTACATTCACACAGCATTCAGCCCTGTTAGTTATTCTGTAATAATGTGCTACTGTCACCCCTGTCCATTTCCAAAAACTTAAGTTCAACCTAGTTAAACATTCTGTTCATAATAAGCAACCGCCCCCCATTGTTTAGCCTCGTTCTATATCCTGGTAACATATATTTCATGTCTATGAGTTTATATATTATAACTAGTTCATATCAGTGAGACCATACAATATTTGTCCTTTGTGTCAGACTTATTTCACTCAATATAGTGCCCTCAAGGTTTCTTCATCTACCCATTTTTTTTGTTTTTGTTTTTATTTTATTTTTTTAAGATGGTTTTGTTCACCCACATTACATTCTTTCCTAAGTAAACTTTCAGTGGTTCCCTGTATAATCACATATTTATGCATTCACCACCATTACCACTATCTATATAAGGACATCTCCATTTCTTTGACAAAGAAGGAGAAAGAGTCAAAGAAGGTAGAGAGAAAAAAGAAAAAAAAATGACAGCTAAAAAGCAATAAAAGGAAAGATAGAATTAAACTAAAGTACAACAAAAGAGTCAGACATCACCACCAATGCCCCCATACTTTTCCTTTACATCCCCCTCTTGTATGCATTTAGCTTTGGTATATTGCCTTTGTTACATTAAAGGAAACATAGAACAATGTTTCTGTTAACTGTAGTCTCTAGTTTGCATTGATTGTATTTTTTCCCCAATACCACCCCATTTTTAACACCTTGCAAGGTTGACATTCATTTGTTCTCCTTCATGTAAAAACACATGTGTACATTTTATCACAATTGTTGAGCACTTTAGGTTTCAGTGAGTTATAGAGTCCCAGTATTTATCTTTCCTCTTTCCTTCTGGTGTCCCACACGCTCCTAACCTTCCTCTTTGAACCATACTCACAGTCATCTTTGTTCAGTGTACCTACATTGCTGTGCTACCATCACCCAAAATTGTATTCCAAACCTCTTACTCCTGTCTGTCTGTAGTGCTCCCTTAGAGCAGGTATCTTGTTCACAAACTCCCTCATTGTTTGTTTGTCAGAGAATACTTTAAATTCTCCCTCGTATCTGAAGGACAGTTTTGCTGGATATAGGATTCTTGTTTGGAGGTTTTCCTCTTTCAGTGTCTTAAATATATCACACCACTTCCTTCTTGCTTCCATGGTTTCTGCTGAGAGATCTGCACATAGTCTTATTAAACTTCCTTTGCATGTGATGGATTGCTTTTCTCTTGCTGTTTTCAGGATTCTCTGTTTGTCTTTGATGTTTGATAATATGATTATTAAGTGTCTTGGCATAGATCTATTCAGATCTCTTCTGTTTGGGGTATGCTGTGCTTCTTGGATCTGTAATTTTATGTCTTTCATAAGAGATGGGAAATTTTCATTGATTATTTCTTCTATTATTGCTTCTGCCCCTTTTCCTTTCTCTTCTCCTTCTGGGACACCCATGACACATACATTCATGCACTTCATGTTGTCATTCACTTCTCTGAGATGTGACTCATATTTTTCCATTCTTTTTCCTATCTGTTCTTTTGTGTGTAGGATTTCAGGTGTCTCGTTCTCCAGTTCCTGAGTGTTTTCTTCTGCCTCTTGAACTCTGTGGTTGTATGTCTCCACTGTGTTTTTCATCTTTTGTGTTGTGCCTTTCATTTCCATAGATTCTGCCAGTAGTTTTTTCAGACTTTTGATTTCTACCTATGTTCTTCCATTGTTTTCTTTATAGCCTTCATCTCTTTTGCCATATCTTTTCTGAACTCGTTGACTTGGTTTTTGATTTGATTTAGCATATTTCTTTGAAAATCTTTAAGTGATTGTTTCATTAAAGTGAAACAATCTCTCTCCTATATCTCAATTGAGGTGTAAGTTTGTTCCTTTGAGCCATATCTTCATTTTTCCTAATGTAATTTGTAGTTTTCTGTTGTCTAGGCATCTGGTTTCTCTGGTTACCCCAATCAGCTTTTCCCAGACCAGACCAGGTTCAGGTCTCAGAGTGGGGTTATATTCAGAGTCAAATTTCCCTGATGGTGTGTCTTAGAAGATTGACAGACTTTCCTGTGAGGCCTCTAGCTGCCGTGCTTTTCCTAACCTGCCCAGCATGTGACACCTGTCAGCCTGTCTCTCCTGACTGGTGTAAAGAGGTGTGGTCCCTTTAATTCTTAGCTAGTTTGTTTCTGTTTTGACTGTTTTCCCCCAGGCCCTGGAGTCTGAATTCTGAAGGGTGGGCCAGCCCTGGAGCTGGGTCCCACCTCCTTCCTCTTAGGGAAGATACACCCCCTAGAGAGTTATCTTCTGCATTTGAATAGCTTCTTTGTCTGTTTTCCTCTGCCACTTCACCCCTGTCTGGGTCAGAAGGCTGTGAACTGAAAATGGCTGGGGCTCTCTCTACTGAACCACTCACTCAGGTTGAGAGAGAGAAAAAGGGAAAGAAAGCTCCCTTTCAGAGCCAGTCCGTGGCCCCTGAGTTTCTCCTGTTGGTCAGATAGAACACCTGGTCTTCTGAGCTCCCTTTTCCTGGATGCAGGTGTTTTCTGGCTGTCTAAGGTCAGTCTCTAAAAGCCTCTGTATTTTTCCTTTTTTTTTTTTTCCGTCAGCCCCACCTCCTCTACATTGGGGTTTGTCAATGTTTATAGCTTGTATTCAGCAGTCCACATTTGTTAATTAAAACCCCAGTTGGAACTGGACTGAGCTGTGTTGACTTGCTGCAGGAATGCTGCTTTCTCCCACAGTGAGGTCCGTAGCTCAGCCTGCCATGGGGGAGGGGGCTCCTGGCGTGGTTCCGCAGGTTTTACTCACAGATTTTATGCTGTAATCTCAGCCATTCCACCCAATCCAGGTTGGTTTATGATAGTCACGGTTGTCCCCCAGCAGTTGTTCCAGATTATTTACTAGTTGTTCCTGGTTGTTTATTAGTTGCTCCAGGGGACTAACTAAATTCCACACCTCTCTATGCCACCATCTTGCCCC
>PVKY010015561.1:0-10122 GCA_004027775.1 Bradypus variegatus | reverse complement strand
CATTTGTAGGTATCCTTGTGGCAACACAGCAAATGTCCATTGTTGTTTTCTTCACGTGAAGGCTAACACAGGTTGAATGGAAAAAATCTAAAAATGCTGTAAATAACATATTAGCAAGGTTAAACACAAAGTTAAACAGGAGCAACCAGTTTGCTAATGGCTCTTAGGTTTTTGTCAATATTGGTTACTAACATCTCTTCATTTGTCTGGGGAAAATTCCCAGGATGAAATGAGCACCTTTTGATTAGAAGCTGCTGCTACTGCCCCACCTTCTTCCCTCCATGTAGATCAGGGTGCTGAATTTCCTCTGCTTTAGCCCTTTGTTGGACCAGAGGTCAAGTACTCCTACTTCCCTTAGTATCAATTTCCTACTCAGACAGGGGCTCATCATCCTTTGATGAGGCATCAACAGGGCCCCATACCAGTCAGAGGAAGCCAGGATATGCCTAACTTGCCCTTTGGGCAGCTTATACCCTCTTACTCTAGTGTGCCAATATTTCTAAACATTTATCCAAAGCATCTTTCAGTTTTGCTTGTGCTGGCCTTGTATCTTTTCCTAGCTTTAATTTACCTCCCAGGTGGCTTATGAGCACCTTAGTTGCTAAAGCTTCCTCAGTAGCAGTGCATACAGCCTCTAACAATGGTCAGCCCACTGCAGCCAAAATCTGGCAGCCGATTTTTTCTTTCTGAATCCCCAGTGGTCCTGTGACCTGACACAGGACAGCTATTCATCCATCCAGAGAGGTATAAACATTTCCATACTCCCTAGGCAGATTCCACTCATCTAGGAGGGCAGCCACCCCTCCCCACACAAACATTCATCCACTCAGAGGGTGAGCAGCCCTTCCCACATAGATGTCGCAGGCCACCCTGGTATCCTGCCCAAGGCCTTCTCCTTTCCCCTCCCCAAGTTCATGTCATCAGTGTCCAGGACTTCCTTAGTCTCCAGCTGGCAGGTATTTGACTCTCCTGGCTGGCTCTGCCAGTTGTCACAGCCCATGAGGGCCATGCCAGTCCAGAGGCCAAATAAGACAATGAGCATTTTCTGATACATGAACTTTTATTCAGGGCTTACTTACAGGGTGAGAAGTCGTGGAGAGATCATGACGGCTCTCTCAGGCCGGGCAGGCGTCACATTCACATGGATGTTGACCATGTTATGTAAAAAGGACAGCAAGCCATTTACAAAGGTTTAAGACAAAGGCCTTCTGAAGGGTAGGGGAGCATAGATGCAGGAACAGATCATTGTGTCCTGGGTGGGGTGGAGAAAGGGAAGAATTATAGGATGGGGCTTTGTAAATAACCACAAGAATGTTAAAACTTGGGGGCCAGGAAGCAGTAGACTAGATTAACATTGTAGCCTTTTGTGAAACCAGAAGCCTCTCACTTCTTGTCTGCTTCCCATTTCACATTTTAAGGTCAATTTACCCTTTTTCTCTTTACTGGCTTACAAAGACAGTAGATTAAACATTAACTGCCTAGGTTATGCAGACTGCTGTGCACCAAGATCTGCAGGCCTGTTTTGCTCAGGACACAGGCTGCCACAATTATACTCAAACTGAGGCTGATACAATATCTTGAATGTGACTATCCTGTGCAAACCACTACACTTTGTTTGAAAAAGCCAAAAATTTACATCTTCCATGACAAGAAATTTTAGACCCATCTTTCTTATGGCTGTATCATCACTGGTATTTAAATAAAAAACAAAGCCAATTCATTCACAGTATATTATCAAGAAAATTTTTCTTCCAATAATTGGAACCCAAAAGGTTTAATGTTTATAAATCAGTGGTTAACTGTATTAAAGACTATACATTTTTAAAAAGGTACCAGTAAACCTTTATCATTAATCTGATAATATGGTCAATGCTAATTGACTCAGAAAAGAATAAAAGTAGATTTCTAATTTCCACAAAATGGGTTAAATAAAATAAAAACTAGTTTATAATCATTTAGAGTCAAGTTTTCACTACTTGCAAAATTCTATGAACCAATTAGAATTTTACCTTTCAAAATATTTTCTTAGATTTGATGGTGAGGGTCGAAGGGTTGGAGGGTGAGATTGAGGGCTGGGGGCATAATAAAAGCAACTTCTTTGCCTTTTTACTTGCAAAACAATTTATTTATATGGTTCTCCTAACTTCCACTTCATTGTCCTGCAAAAATCTAAGGAAATTCTAGACAATGTTTTCTTTCCCAAATGAATCATAAGTAGAAAAACATACCCTTTGGAATTCAAAATAGTTCTTTCATTAGAATTTTACAGGACTCCACTGTAGGAGCAATTTAATCACCTCACAAAGATCCACATTTGAAGATTTAGGTCATATTTCTTTCTTAAAAGATACATGATTTCTAGAAAGAATACACTTAATTATATTAAAAAAAAAAACTCATGATAGGTTTCCAGTTTTAATTGGAAAAACAAAAATCTTGAAACACATACATACATTTAGGAGGAAAAGGGGGATGGTTTGCACAAATCCATCAAGAACTGGTTCTATAATTCAGATTTCTCTAGTTAAATTCAAAATTTCCAAATTTTTCTTATACATTTACCCATTTGAACAACATCAACATTAAATGACTAAAAACAAGATGGTCTAGAAAATTATTTGTATCAATTCTTGGCTGAAACTTCTCACTTGTGAAACTGGTGCCTCAATGCTAATTTACCCATACTTTTCAATGTTCTGAAATGCCCTCTGTGCACTGTATTTAACTGTGTTATCATCTTTTTACTATTAGTTTTATATTGAGGACATAAAGTATTAAAGCAAAACTACCAAAGTACCAAAATTCATGTTCTCCTAACAACCCCAGAAAAAAAATTGTAATAATGTTTAAAAAACATGTATTTTATAAGTATTGTATACATTTTGGAAAAAATATTGATCAGTTAATTATGCTCTTCCACACATCATGTTCACTGAGTTTACTACCATAGTTTTAGTACAACAAAATATCTTTAAAAAGCCACTCAACAGTAATTATGGCAAGGCTCATTCAAATGCAGAGGTAAAGATACTATTTGTATAGAAACTCACAAAATAATGTTTGAAAAGGACAAATGTTTCATCCAGCTGAATATTTTTTGTATACTAAAATATATATATATACACAAATATTTGAATTAGTTTTATAATCAATTATGATGCAGTATCATTCAGTAGTAAATTTTGAGAGTTATACATTTAACAAACATTATATTCAAGATTACAGTCTTAGGTAAACATTTAATACACAATGCCAAGATAGTTCTTTTTTTTTTAATTTTTGTACCAAAAATGTCCATACATTTAACATTGACATTTCCTGCAATAAAGTACTCTGCATCAAAATGTAAATCTTGAGACAGTAGTACAGCATTGAAAAAAATTGAAAGCAGCTTAAATACATTTAACCCAGATTTTATTTGTCAGACTGGATACAAAAAGCTTGAAAATCAACTTGAAAAAGCTTATTCTTCCTCAAGAAAAAGTATGAACAACGTGAAAATGATCAACTAGTATGAATGAAACAGTTTCATAGTTAAGTCACATGTAGTGGTTGCTCAACATAAACTCTCTCCTTGAAAGTTACGGAACCATCTATATGTGAAACTAAGTCTTCTTCATTTTCATCATATTGCTCATCACTGATGAACTTCACTCCCATTTTTAGGTCTTCATAATAATCCATTGGTCTTTCAAACCTATTGAAATTTTCTACATTTTTCCACTGAGTTTTTTCAGGTTCTTCTATGTAGTCTTTAGGTAATAGGTTGTTCACTGGATTTTTATTTTCCTTTTTTATACTGTCTGGGTAAGAATCAAGCTCATCCTGTTGAAAAACATCAATTTGTAATTCATTTTGCGTACCTGCAGGTGGAATGTATTTCTTGTCAAAGAAGTCTCTGTGAAATTTCCATCTTCTCCTATACCAGAATATGCCAACCAAAACACTTGCAAGTACTACAAAGAGAGCCCCACCCATTACACTAGCAATGACCGTGCCAATTGTGTCATCCTTAATTCTTGCCAAAGATGACAATGGAAAGGGCAATTTTTTAGGTTCTGTTGCTAGATCCTTGGTGTCAGCAGTTGAGAGATGCCACTGGTTTGTAGGCTGAAGGGTGGTAGTAGTAGGGGGATCTGAAATGTAAATGATCTTTTGATCACTTCTTTGACCGAGGGAATTGGTCACTTTACAAACATAAACCCCCGAGTAATTGAAAGTCAGTGGATGGACAAAACGAAGAGCATTGTCTGAAGCCAATAAACCTTCTGGCCATTGTCCATCCAACCTGCTCCACACAAAGTTGAAGGCTGGTGGGTTTGCATTAGCATTACACTGAAGATTAACACCTTTTCTTCCTACAAACCAATTTCCATCATATCCTGTTACAGAAACCTCAGGAGCATACTGTATATCTAATATGAAAGAATATCGAATGTCCTTGTCCAAAGCTGGATGCTTTACAACACAGGTAATTCGTCTTCCTCGAGCAAATCTAGTTGGAAACAGCTTGTATTGGCTGACAATTGTCACCGTTTCATTTGGAAAAGAAGTTGTAGTGGATTCCATTTCACCAAGATCACCTTCCCAGTCAATATGTGCAACTGGTTTGCCAGTGGCTGCTGTACAAATGGCTGCTACTGTTTCATTTCCTCCATCAATTAAAGAATCTGGTCCTTTCATCGGGCTCACAGTTGGTTCAACTAAAACAGTTACAGTTGTTGAGGATTTGACAATTCCACCTGGGAATGTAACAGCTTTGCATATGTATTTTCCAGAATCAGAGAATCCTATGTTATGTAGAGTAATTGTTGCATCACTAATTGAAAGGTTCTTAAACAGGATTCTTCCCTGATACACCCCTATAACAGAAAATCCATATTGAGGATGATGAACTGCAACAGTCTGTGAACTTTTGCCATGCATCTTTTCCCATGAAACCTGTGTTATGCTGTCCTTCACGTCAATAAGGCACTTCAATGAGACATTCTTTCCCCAAATCGCTAACACCTTGGGCTCCACGACAACTGGTCGGGCTGAGGCCCCACAGAGCCCAGGGAAGAGCAGCAGCGGGAACAGCACCAGTGGCAGCCGCGGAGGCGTCGGTGGCGGCAGCACGCGCCCGGCCCCAGGGGGAGGAGCGGTGGGAAGTTGTTTCCTGCCGCCTCCGGGATACAGCGGGGCGGGCCCCGGGGGCCGCGCCATCCCGCACCTTCACCCCGGCCCGCTAGTCCTCGCGTCCTTCTGATTGCTCCGGCCGCGGCGCCTCAGGCTCTGGGCGGCGGAAAGTCCGGCGCGCGTGTCCCCAACTCTCAACTCTCAAACCGTCGCCGCCAACTGGCGCTGGGCCGAGACCTCCCGGCTGACTCCGCCCGGCGCCGCCAACGTCACTGAGGGGGCTGAGGTGGGAGCCCCGTCAGCCGCCGCTCCCCTCCCCCTGCCCCCCCAAACCCTGAGAACTGGGAACACTCTCCTTCTTAACAAATCACTTGTGGGCTTTACAAAGTCCCATGTAGCACAGCTCCTTAAGGTATTGCCAAATGTAAAGCAAGACTTGGGAAGATTTAATATTTGGATTCATTTCTAGGTAGATCTTTAAAAATACTTTTTCCTTCATTACATTATTGGAGGTGATGTCCACTCAAGTAAGGAGCATTGCTGGTGTGTCCGATTCAATAGTTTTGAGTTATAGTTTAATTCTTTGTCTCAGTAGGCAGGGAGAAGACTAAATTGCATTATTCTGGTTATATAGGAAATAGTCTGTGGACCCCTAGTTCTTCTCCAGCATGTTTTAAATTCCTTCAACTGATATTTCAGTGCCCCTAAATACTCTGCTATCTTGAGTGTAGACCATCGTAACTGGGTAGTGTGTATTGGCTGGTGTAATTTGCGGTCTGTCATCTTCTGGTAGGACGTTTGCGGTGACTGTCTCACCACCTCCCCCAGCTGATGAGGCTTTCCATCCGAGTTCTAGCCACTGCTGCTGAACTTGGGAGACATACCTAACTTCTTCATCTCAGGAACTCCTTACCCAATGCTTCAGCATACTCTGGGTGAGCATACTTAACATCCTCATTCTTCAGTAAATAAAATTTTAATCGTGACTACATGGGTTCTCCATCATCCGCTCTTCGGCCAGCATCAGTCCTGATTGGTCAGGATTGATGAGAATGTCCATCTTTGCTGTAATATGGCCTTTGACAAGAGGGCGAGATGGCCTACCCTTGCTAAGAAAGCCAGAGACATATAACATCAGTGGAATAAAATGTAAAATATGATGGTTGATAACCAAGGGCACCACAAAATATTTTTGACATAATCAGTATAACACAATTTGGTCTTCCTTTTGCCTGCTTAGACAAAGACAGAAACTAGAATCCAAAACCAATTAATTAATTCTGCACACCATCAATGCTCCTCCATCAAGTAGACATGGAAAAGTTTTGAAAATTATTAAGATTTGTATGTTGCATCAAAGCTTGATTTTTCAAGGCTCATGTTTTTAGGGTGGTTCCAAGGTAAAGAGAAAATTTTGTTCTCAGAATTGAATAAGGACCATTTTGTGCTAGGTATCTTCCATTAAAGTGATGGATGTCAAAACTGAGAAGCTGAGGTGAGTGGGGACTGCTGGTTTCCTGATCACCATTGTTCCTCCTTTTATTTTCATTCTTTTATTTTTATTTTTTTCATTTGAAGAGATTAGCAATCTTTTCCAAGTATCCACATTTTCACATAGAATCCATGTGCTCAGGGGTGGCTGACCCTACCCTGAGCTTTAGTGGTAGATCTGATTGATCTAGGAGCTATGTCACACACTTGTCAGTGATTGACTGTGGCATAGCCACTCAACTAATTTGTGGTGAGGGTGTTATTCTTGTTCCGAAACTTGACCTACTCAGCAACCAGCATGACCCACGTGCCGTGCTGTGACCAAGGATCCCAAGTCTGTTGGCCATGAACTGCCTTGTCTTTTCATTCCACTGAACTGAACAAATGTTATTTCCATGCAATCCATGAAAATACTAGGGTGAGTCAAAAATCGCCACTCAATTCAGGCAAATGAGAAATGAGAGTTTGATGAGAGTTCTGAATATTCTCTTTGTTGTTCTTTCATGAGAGATTCAAGGATGACTCTCTTTTTGGGCATTGTTATGTAGGAATGTGATGATGGAAATGGCTTTAGTCATTTTACTGAAAGCTTGAGGATGGGCTAACACTTTGAAGAACAATCTACAAGGAAATGGAGTCAAATCCATGTGAATAAAACAGCCCAGAAGTCCAGTCCAACACTATAATTCCTGATAGGTGAGCCAGAAAATTGACTTGTTATTTAAAAGTTTGAGTTTGCTCTTCTGTTACTTGTACCAAAAAGATACTAACAGAGACAGCAGGGCATTATGATTAAAAACATGAATTAAATGTTTCAAAACATTATTTTTGTTATAATTAAGTCATATGAGAACAAACAATAATAAATATGGACATTAAAATCCATTGTCCAGACTTTGTCAGGACTAAAATCATTCAACAGCAAAGAGTTGTGTTTAATAGCATGAACTCCAAGTGTAAATGCAGGCTGCAATGCAGACTCGGGTACATGCTATGGGATCTTGCTTCTTGAGCGTCTTCTGAGGCTTTAACAATATAGAACCTGTAAGGTGCTTAGAACATCATCTGGCATGTAGATTGCATTCAATAAATGTTAACTATTTCTGTCATTAAGATTGAGAATATACTTATTTTAAGTATAACCATAAAAAAGAAAGAGTAATTAAAACATTTTTCATAAGGCAATTATGAATCTACAAGTCTATTTCCATGGACTCCCACAAGTGTGTACAAATCCTAGTTTGAGAAACACTAGTTTACAGAAAGATACTGGGACAAATTGAGTTATTTACCCCAGGAAAAAATAAGTTCTTAGTATTAATGTCATTCATGTAGGTGTAAATAGGACATTTTGAAGATGTTATTTTAAGTTAAGGTGTGTCAACTGTACCAGGATGGGTCTTAAGCCTAATACTGGAGGTTTTATAAAGAGAAGGCCTTAGAGCAAAGCAAGAAGTCAGTGGGAACCTGGAAGAGAAAAGAGAGGACATCGCCATGTGAAAGGACAGCCAAGGAACCTGAGGATTCCTGGCCAGTCAGAAAGCTGTTAACTTTGGGTGGAAACCTGCCTTCTAGTCTCTGAAACTGTGAGCCCAGTTATTTCAGCAAAAGCCAGTTTGCAGTGTTTGAGATAGCAGCCAGGCAAAACTAAGGCAGGTACCTTGCTGCTGTTGTTGCTGGGAATAGACCATTTAGCCAGAAACTACAGATTCCAACATCCTTATGTTTAGACAGTACAATGTGACTATTTCTCATCAGTGAAAATTGAATTGATGTGCTGTAAGTGACTGTTTCAATCAAGAGTTTGAGAAGTATGTGTGACTTCTCTAATCTCTGTCACTAGTCATCAACTTGATCCAGAAGAATTTGAGGCCCTCAGGGGTGATGGAACCTTGAGGTTAAAAAAGCCTGGTCCCTGAACCAATGTATATGGCAAAGCTGTCCATTGACCAGGAACATCCACGTGGGAGCATTTCATGAGCAAAAAGTAAACTCTTTGTTATTTTAAGTCATTGAATTGGTGTTTTTATAGCAATTAATGTTGCCAGCACTATGTTCCTTCTTGTGATTTTAATTTTTCTTTGATTGAAGCTCATTATTTGCAAAAATGACTAACAGCCCTTTAAGTTTAAAAAAACAACTTTAAGATATTTCAAATAGCGTCAGTCTCTGAAATATATTGAATTTTGAAACCATGTTTTCTGTGCGTATTGCATCTGAAATCCTGTTAATACCCATCAGGGAGTATTTTGGGTAGGACAAACATTTTGCTGCTCGTGGCTAGTCCCAACTCATGTAAAAAGCTATACCCCTCTTATCACTTAATTTGTCTATTTAATTATTAATTTAAAATGTCTCTATGTTAAATTATAATATGAATAAATACAAAATTACTACCTCTACAACTGCTTTAAATTATTTTTAAAGGACATAATATTTTGATCTTTGTTTAAAGAAATCAAATTACATATCTACAAGCCGGAATTTAGTTCTGCTTAATTATTCCATCATTTCAACCAATACAAATTACCAATTAATTTCCTCTAACTCTATTTTTTTCTTATTCCAACTAGAACTCCTTTTCAAGTTTCCTGGCCATGGAAACGTAGCCCCAGGTTTTAATCTCTATGTAGCCAACAGTGGCTCAGTTGTCTATGTTACAGGCTGTGAAACATCGGAGTTCCATTAGCCTGAAAAAGGTGATTTATTAAGCTTGCTCACCAGCAACTTTGAACACTTAATAGCCTGCTGAAAATCTGCAAATAAGCTAACATTACTCTGCACATCCTGAAACTTTTATATGTTTTTAGCACAATATGATCAGAAAATATCTTCCTCTAGCCTCCTCACACCACATTTCAAGTTTTATAGGAAGTTCAGGCTCTGAGAAGATGAAAAAAGGTATAAAGATTAATACTTTTTTTATCTATAGAGTATTTAATATGTTTGGTGTCTGTGTTTTATGTATAAATTAATTAAAACTTTCCAATAGATAGCCATCTGCTTAATGGGATAATTTTACTTGTCTTAAATAATAATCCATATATGCCAAATGAAAAGGGGCACTCTGCTTCCTGTGGTTCCTTTCTACACCATATTATTAAATAGGAATTTAGAAACTACTGAATACATGAAACACAGAAAACCTCCTAAGCAAGTAAAATTAAATTTTTCTCATGTCCACCTCTTATTTGAACATGATCTGCAAGCCTAATTGGGAATTTGATGTTTTTATCAGACTACATGAAGAAAGAGGAATATTTATAACGCTTCTGGAAAAAAAAAATTCAACCTTTTTGTTTCCAAATGCTGTCCTTTTGAAAATATACTGTCATGAAATCTTTGCACATTTCAAAAATCTTGGCCATTTTGATATTGTATAAAATCACTGATGTGTATCATATCAGAATTTGACTAGGTAGAAATCTGTTTCAAGCGCTTCTGTAAATCTTTTGTTTCATTCTAACTTTTCTCTCTTACCCTCAGTCTATTCATTTCAAAAAGAGGATTTCC
>PVKY010015560.1:0-10129 GCA_004027775.1 Bradypus variegatus | reverse complement strand
ATGGGATGGGGGGATGGTTTGGGTGTTCTTTTTTCATTTTTAGTTTTTTGTTCTTGTTCTGATTCTTTCTGATGTGGGGAAAATGTTCAGAAATAGATTGTGGTGATGAATGCATAACTAGATGATCATACTGTGAACGGCTGACTGTATACCATGGATGATTGTAAGTTATGTGATTGTGTTTGAATGAAACTGAATTAAAAAATAAAGAAAAAAAATAACCATGTCCCCGTAAGAATGATCAAAGCCATCTGCAAGTTAGGAGTCTAGGTGTCTCTGTTAAGATACTTAATATCAAAGGAAGGCAGGTACAAGATTTTAAAATTACATTTAATTAGCAATAGTAATGAGAAAGAACTAGCAATAGTAATGAGAAAGAACACAAGCAACTTGGAGTGCCATCTTGAGAACCCTCTTCTTATCTCCCTTATCTCCTTTTTTACCCTCTTAGTCACCTGCTTTCTCCTTTTGTCTTCCATTCTCAATTCTTGTACTACCTGCAAAGTAGTACAGGGGCTTACTACTCCAAGCATTAATGCTTCAAAGAATAGAGGGAGTGGGAATTTATGCTCCTCTCTCACTGTGATTAGTTACACAACTTGTTGAGAGCTAAAGGAAAGAATCAGGTGGAAACCTCACAATACCCACTAATTGATACTGCATCTATGTTAATAATGGTGTGCCAGTTTGGATATACTATGTCCCCCCAAAAGCCATGTTCTTTAATGCAATCTTGTGGGGCAGATTCATTAATCTTTTTGATTAGGGTGTGACCTCTTAATTGAATGTTTCCTTGGAGATTTGACCCCACCCATTCAGGGTAGATATTGATTAGTTTACTGGAGTCCTTTAGAGGAAGCTCACACAGAGAACAGAGAGACAGAAACGCCCCAGGATATGCTAAAGATACCAGGTGACCCAGATGCTTGCTGATGCTTGGAGACACATGGAGATGCAGACAGATGGACGTTTGGAGATGCTAAGCTAAAAGATGAAGCCCAGAGACATTTTTGGAGAAAGCCATTTTGAAACACAACCCAGGAGCAAAGGAACAGCCTATGCCAGCCACGTAACTTCCCAGCTGACAGAGGTGTTCCAGACACCATCAGCCAGTGTTCCTCTTGCTGATGCTTTAGTTTGAACACTTTCATGGCCTTAGGACTGTAAACTTGTAATCAAATAAAACCCCTTTATAAAAGCCAATCCATTTCTGGTATTTTGCAGCATTAGCAAACCAAAACAAATGGCATCCATCTCAACTACCTTCACTCCTCTCCAAGCACAGATAAGCAGTCTTCACATGAGCAAGCAGGAAAGGAATTTAGGTGGGCATGATATGGTGTGGAAGTAGATCTGTCCACAAAATGCACTCATATTGTAGTTGAAAGCTTAATAGGAAATTTTGCAAAATTCTGAATAAACTCATGGTTTTGATTTATGTAGCTGATACCATGAATTAACATGTTCCAGATCCTACCACGTGTTTGCACAGAAAATTTTTTGCCTCTTCAGGATATTTGGGTCCCAGTGAGTTTTGATATGTAGATTGTGTTATAACACATGGTAAAAACAAGGGAAAAATATAAGGGGTTGTGGTGTATGTGTGCGTATTGCCTAACCTGAACTATTTGATGATGAAGTTCTAATAACTGGATTCAGTTAATGAATTTGGACTTTATCCTGGAAAAGATGGGAATCTATGAAGGACTTTAAGCAAATGACTTGATCAGAGCAATGTTTCCCAAACTTCACTCATTAGTACAACATCTTCATGATTTTTGCCATATCTCCATAACACCTGTAATTAACTTACTTGCTTTTGTTTAAATCAACATTTTTTCTTTTATACTCGTATTTAAGGATGAAACTCATTACCAGTATTACTTGCCACAGTCCAAACAAATACGTAACTATTAAAATGGAACAATGTTCACCCATGTATCAACTTAAAATTACCTCATGCAACACCGGCGCTAATTCTACCACACTTCAGGAAACGCCACTGTTGGGTTAGGAGTGGGTTAGAAGTGCCTCCCTGAAGGCAGAGAAACCAGTTAAGTGGTGATGATAAACTGAACACCGCCTTTAGTAGTGGGAATGGAGAGGAGGGATCAAATTCACAGTCTCTGGTAGGGAGAACTGGGTTGGCACTGGATTCTCAATGACCGGGTCTTGTATGTCAGCTGGGGAGTCATGTTAGCCAGCAAGAGACTACTGTGGGCGCCATAAGTGGTGGCGGACAAAAATTTGCCTATGCCTTGGAGTATCTACACCAGCGCGTCTCAAACTTGTATACACGAATCACCTCGGGATCTTGTTAAAAACAGTTTCTGATCCAGTGTAGGACCCGAGATTCTGCGTTTCTAACCAACTCCCAGGTGATGCTGATGTTGCTGGTTTCCCAGCCACAAGTAGCAAGGTACTTAAACCGTAAATCCCCACGAGGCAGGACCACGCCTTAATCCAGCACAAGGCACCTTATAGTTAATACTCCTTGAAGAATGGAGTGAACTCTCTTTTCCTAGATCTCTACAGGACTGTCTCTACTATATGCAGAGTTCAACTCACATAACACACACACACACACCCCTACCATTCAAAAACTTTTACTTTCCTCATACGAAAACTATAGTTTACATTATTACTCACTACGTCATCCCAGCCTACCGTGTAAACTCCACGAAGACATAAAACTTAGCTGTGATTTTGATGGGTGACAATGTGATTGGGAAAGCCATATGGACCACACTCCCCTTTGTCTACTTTATAGATGGATGAGTAGAAAAATGGGGGAAGGAAACAAAGGCACCCAATGTTTTTTACTTTAATTGCTCTTTTTCACTTTATTATTGTTGTTATTTTTGTATGTGTGGTAATGAAGGTGTTAGGGATTGATTTTGGTGTTGAATGCACAACTCTGTAATGATACCATGAACAACTGAATGTATGCTTTGTTTTGTATGACTGCATGGTATGTGAATATAGCTCAGTAAAATGAATTATAAAAAGAAAAAAAAAAAAACTTAGCTGTGAGAATTCCCTAGGTGGCGGACCCACCTATCTGTGGCTCTGGTCTGTTCTAGGGGATACAGCTGCGAATTCGTCGTACACGACCTCGGCTCTCAGGGAGCTATTGAACCACTACGGACTCGGCCCAAAAGCGGCTGACGCCCGGCTTCAAGTCCCAAACCCCGAAGCGTCTGCAGAAAGGCGGAATGGAATGACTCTCTTTGAGACCCTACTGTCTAGAGAACCAAAAGTCCGGGAGCGCAAAACATGCAGAAATCCCAGAGACAGCCTGAGGGATCTCGGGAAAGGGGCTCTGTCACTGGACAATCCAGCTCGGAAAAATCCAAAGTCGCGGGGAGGACTGTGATGCGCTGTCGTAGTCGTAGACTGAAAAGAATTACAGAGTGAATATCCAGGAAAAGAATCCAAAAAGAGTTTAACTACTTATCTGCTGTATATTTACCTACAAAATTATGCGTCCTCCTATCGCGCTTCTCGGAAGGATTGGACCAGTCCAACCACCTCCTGGGAGCAGTAGAGCACCGTCCGTATAGAGAGTCCCGCCGCGCATAGGGGCGTGGGAAAGCGTGTTCGCGGGGAGAGCTGGGAAACGTCGGTCCTCCGCCACCATCTTGGTTTCTTATAAGTCTGCAGTGACCGTGGGTCAGAGCAATCTTGAGCCATGAGGCTGCTAACCAGAGCTGGCTCCTTTTCGGTGAGTACAACCGGCGGGTTTGGGGGAGGACTGGGGAGCAGTTTGTCAGCGATGTGACATGGGCCGAAGGTGCCCGTTTGGGGACCCGCGGCCCTGGGCTTCGGTCTGCCCTTCAGCTGAACCCTGCGAGCGAAGTGGGCTGCAGGTTGGGTCGGGCCTTGGAGGCCCAGCGCGCGCTGTGAGCAAAAGAGACCTACGCCAGAAAACCTGAAGAGAGGGAGAGCGTTTGAGAGCAGAGGGGAAGCGACTCCGCGGAGAGACCTCTGAAGGTCAAAGCTGCACTTGTGGGCCTCAGAAGGAGACCGCGAGATCCCAAGGCCGAGAGGCGGCACAAATCCAAATTCCTCCACCCCATTTGCCCCTTTACTCCTGCGGCTTCTGCTCCTTGGTGTATCACGGAGCATCAGGTTCCTGAAACGTTAAATGGGCTTATGAGTAAGGTTATAATTAAGACATGAACTAATGAAGGTATAGCGTTTATCAGTCCCTGGAACTTCATTGTTAGCTATTAAAGGGTCCTAGCAATATAACGGGTGCTTGGTCTCGTTAGAGGGATCCTCCAAGAGTTGGTCTTGGTGTCTCCACCGGAGCTGCGTAAGGCTCCCCTTTCATGCCCAAATGAAACGCAGGAGAAAAATCGTCAAGCATCAGTGTATTGCAGTAGAGCATGGTTGGGGAGGGTGGGGTTGAGGTGGCGGAGCACTGATTTTAAAACTCTGGTCTGGGGGCGATTTTGCCCCCTAAGGGACTTTCGTCAGTGTCTGGAGACATTGTAACAACTTCGGGAGGAGATGCTACTGACAGCCGGAGTGCTGCCCAGGACAGCCCCACCCCCCACCCCCCATACCAAAGAATTACCAATCCCAGAATTAGTAGTACCAAAGTTGAGAAACCGTGCAAGAAGAGATGCAAAAGACAGGACCTGGGACTGGAGTTTCCCTGGGCTTATTGATAAAATAGATGGTAATAGGGGTTACACGAGTGCCATAACTGAAGCTGTAATTGTCTTACCCTTCCTGGCATGCTTAAACAAACTAGATACACAGATTTGAGGGTAACCCAGTTAGACTGGCAGAGATCAGCCCACCCCCATTCTAGTAGAAAAAAAGGACTCAAAGAAAGAAAATGAGTTGGAGAGAACCAAGGTAAACAAATTGCAGTAAACTTGAAAGGAATTTTGTTTCTAACTGTAGTGCTGATTTTTTAAGAGAATTTATACATGCTTTATTAATAAAACAGTAATCCACTAATTTTGTGATAATTACTAGGATAGTTATTTGCAAGTTATCTGAATGGGACAAATTATAGGAAGCACATAACCAACAAAGTGTCACTGTTCAGACACATTTAGAGACACCTAAATCCCTGGCAACCAACTATGGATTATTTATATTTAAACTGTTATTATTCCCGCATATCCCAAAATTTACTTTTTGGAAAATCAAAGGCCAAAATCCCAAGTAGGGTTAACTGTACCACACCAGCAAACTAAATTGATGATAAAACTAAACTAATTGTAATTTGCAATTAAAAAGCAATACTAACTACAAATGAAAACCAACAGCCAACTTAGTGCAGCACTGATGCTGACTGCCCAGCACATAGCCTTTCTGGGAGGCTCAGTATAAGTAGCCTCTGGTGGGCTCCTTGGGAAACGGGCAACATGTTAGTGTTCATTTAAGCGTGAGAGCACCAAATTTTATTAGCCCTTAGCATCTCCAGTAGTAACCTTATGACCATCATGATCTAAATGAATTTTGTGATATTATGTGTCATTTTCCCATAATAATAATAAAGTTAATGTACTTTGTATATTATTTGACATTTGAGAGAACCTCTTTATCCCACCTGTGATTGCATATTATATATCAAGAGTCTGCTGTGGATGCATTATTAATAGTCTCAGGAAAGTGAAACCCTTGTTTGTGGCCTTAGTGTAGTACTCAAGAGAATGAAGATACTGTGGGAGATTTTGGAGGCTCAAAAGAAGTTTTCCTTGGTATACTTTCTTTTTTAGAGTCTACTAAAATAATCAAGGAGATGAAGTCATTTCAGTGGGAAAATAGACTAAAAGGATGAGACTCTGGACAGATAAGCTAGTCAATGATGCTAAAATCTATAAAAGGGTATGGATGTAGCAATCCTACACTTTTTCAAAAAATTTCAAAGCATTAGAGCTAGAAAGAACCACTTGAAACTTAGTTAAAAGGTAAAAGGAAATACAATAACTCTTTACATGGTAAAAAATTAACATATAGAACTCAATATTGCATGATGTTCTAAAATTCAAATAAGGTTTGAGAATGGCTTGGGTAACCTTGTTGGTTAATAATTCCAAAACATGTTAGTCATTGAAATCCTGTTATGAAGATGGTCTTTTCTCACGGAACACCCTCTGTTGTTTGAGTACATTAGAATCCAATGCTTTTGTATAAAGCAACGTTCTTGTGAGAAATGAGTGTAACTGTCTTTTTTGTGTTTAGAGGTTTTATTCCCTCAAAGTTGCTCCCAAAGTTAAAGCCGCAGCTGCCCCTCCCGGAGCACCTCCGCATCCTCAGGATCTTGAGGTTAGTCCCGTTAAGTCATCCTTGGAATCAGCACATGCCTCACTCTCCCTGGTAAAACAAAGATATTAATAACCTCTCTACTTTATTTTAAATACAGTTTACCAAGTTACCAAATGGCTTAGTGATTGCATCTCTGGAAAACTATGCTCCTACATCAAGAATTGGGTTGTTCATTAAAGCAGGCAGTAGATATGAGGACTCCAACAATTTGGGAACATCTCATTTGCTGCGTCTTTCATCTAGTTTGGTAAGCATCTTTTCCACCTTGATAGGTTTGGAAATGTTTGAGAGTCAGTGCTATGGAATCTTGGTCTAACAAAAAGAGAAACTGAGTTATAACATGAGAAACCACAGGATTGTTTGCTAGAGAGAAGCATTATGTTAGTGGCCATCTAAATGTTGGTGTTAGATCATAAGAAATCACTTTAAAGGGGGAAGAAAAAGGAAAGGAAGAGAATTGCCAAAAATGGAAAGAAAAGTACTCTTTTCCATATGTAAGTCTCTTTCAGAATAGACTGATGCATCTAGTAAGCTTGCATTTAAGACTAGATTTTTTACCTAAATGTGCTTTATATAAAAATCTATACTTAGGCTTTTTGGTGAACCTTGTTTTATAATTCTTAAACTAAAAAAGGATCTACTTTTAGGTAAAGTTCCTTTTGAATCTGCTAATAACATTTAGGTATGCTGTTTGGCACACTTGGCATTGAAAAACTAAAAATGCTTAATTTTTTTTTTTTTTAAGACTACAAAAGGTGCTTCATCTTTCAAGATAACCCGTGGAATTGAAGCAGTTGGTGGTAAATTAAGGTATGTTAACATATTCATAAGAGAATGAATAGTGAAAACATCAGAAAGTATTCACTTGGAAGTTTTTTCTGTTATTAAGGTAGTACAGGATTGCTTAAACAGGGCACAAAAAGAAAAGACATGAATATGACTATATCAAAACTTAAAACATCTTATTTGACATAAAGTAAAAATTGAAGTAACTGACGATGAGAAGATGTCTACAAGGTCTAAAACATGAGAGAATGACTATTCAGAAAAATAAAGAACTACAAATTAGGAAAAAACGACCAAAGAGGAAATAGATTGACAAAGGATAGGAACAGGCTATGTTCAGAAGAGGAAACCCCAGCGTGTCTTCATCAGTGTGATACCATTTCATACCTATTGGATTTCTGATAATATCTTGTATTGACAATGATAAGGGAGAATGAAAACTCTTATATTGCCAATGAGAATATAAATTGATACAACCACTTAGAAAAAAATCCGAGAGTAATAAAATTTTAAATGCGCATATCCTACAATCCAACAGTTTTTAATCCACATGCAGATAGTCTTTATCTTTGTAAAGTTTGGAAATGCTCTCCCTCAGAAATGGATAAAATATGTCATAGTCATCTGATGAGAATACTACACAAGGAATGAACTAGATCTATATCAGCGTAGCTGAAATTGAAACAATATTGGATAAAAAATCAAGTTTCAATATTTTTAAGATTTGGTACACTTATAATTTTTTTAAAAACAAAATACTGCTCTATAGTGTTGATGATTATGGTTGTCTCTAGAGTTAGAGAATGCGGGAGATGGCCTGAAAAGGGTACAAATAGTCTTCAACTTTGTGATTTTTTTCCTTTTAAAAATATATACTAATATTTTTAATTTTTGGTTGCTGAGTATGCAGGGCTTAGTTGCATTGTTATTTGTACTTTTTTATACTTAAAATTTTTTTTCCAAAAGTAATTAGTTGATTTAACAAGGAAGATATAAGGGAAAGCTTGTTCTTCTGATTCACATAATTCACTGCAATTTATTTCCAATTCAGTGTGACTGCAACAAGGGAAAACCTGGCTTACACTGTAGAATGCCGGCGGGATGATATGTAAGTATCTGCATGTTCTTAAGACATATGCTTCAAAATACTCCACTGCTTGGTTCTAGTCTTTTTGAAATGTGGGATTATGCTTCTGATTTTGGTTTGAATTATTACTCACGAACTTTACTCAATACTGTTCTTACCACCAGGTCTCAAGTTTAATATTGAGATCGTTTTAGTTATGTAGAATCTTGGGCATTGGTTTTTCATTTTAGACTTGTAACTCTTACCCTGGTGTTTTCTATAGTGAGATTCTCATGGAGCTCCTGCTCAATGTCACCACAGCACCAGAATTTCGTCGTTGGGAAGTCTCTGCCCTTCAGCCTCAGCTGAAGATTGACAAAGCTGTGGCTTTTCAGAATCCACAAGCTCGTAAGTGCATTTTCAGATTACATTAAGTTGTTTCTAAGATTCTGGCTTTTTGAGAAGATCTAGTAGTTAAGGAAAAAATTTCTTTTGAAATTTTTTTCTGCTTAGGTTTGTAAAGTGCCATTTCCAAAAATTTGTCCAGTTTTTTAATATGTTCTTTGTTATTCTGTTTCTAAACAACTAAGTTTGTTGTTGATTACTTTTCCTCTTTGATGGTATACAAATTAAGAACCCTAGTGTTTTTCCCTGTATTCCTTCCAGTTTTGTTTTTTTTTTTAATAGTTGCTTTGCTCACACCAAATCCAGTAGCAGTCCGTTGTTTCTGCTGCTGTTATTCTTGTTATTTAGCCAGCTCACCTACACTGGGTCTTTCCAAAGCAAGCAACTAATTTTTAAGAACTAAGAAGTTTTGTGGGTTTTTTTTGTATTTATATTTCATCCATTTATGTAATCTTAATTAAATTATGTAATTTTGACAAGTACAACTAGCAAAAAAAATCTGTAAACATGCCCTGCTGATCTTTGGAAGCCATACAACTTCTGGTGGGAACAGAAGTTTGCCAAAATAGATGACCAGCTGCAGGGGCTCATATAGCATGACCTCACTTGGAAATCTGGTCTGTTAGGCGATGGTCTGCTGGCAGGTGTCTGGAACCTACTGAGTGCATAGTTCATGCGAGCTAGTGCTATTTCATAGTTACACTTTGAGTCACAGACGAATGACACCTTTGTTACAATGAACCTTTGCCAAAAAATAGAATGATAAAATTATAGAAAAGAATTACCTGTCCTAAGTGAATTCTTTCTCACTGGTGCCACTGAGGATTCAGCCCTTGTCCTTTCTGCCTGAACAAGTACAGTGGTTTTCTGGCCAGTGTCTCAGCATCCAGGTTTATATTTGTAGTCTGTCTCCCACAGTGCCATTACAGGGATCTGACATGAAAATCTGGTGAAAATCCTTTAAAACCTTCTTCTTATCTATGGGATAAAGTCTAAACTCTTTAGTTTAGCATACATGGCTTGCCATGATCTGGCCCATGCCTGCCTCCTTTATTTGTTTCTCTCTTCCCCTTCCAGCTACAAATCCACTTCAAATCAAACATTTTGCCTGTGCCTTGTCTATTTCCTTGACCTGAAATGCCGTTCCTCAGTTCATGCTCACCTGGGAAACACCTACTCATGTTTTAGGACTCATCTCAGATTTCCCTTCTTCTATTACTCCTCGCCAGATCACGCAGCCTTCTCTTGTGCTCCTACTGCACTTTTGACATTTAACCTATAATATTTTTTTTAGCTTAACTAATTTTTTTGTTGTGAAATATAACATATATGCAGGAAAGTGAACTTTCAAAGTGCGGTTGAACAAGTAGTTACAGAGCAAATTTCAAAATATGGTATGGGTTACAGTTCCACAATTTCAGTTATTTCTTTCTAGTTCTTCTCATACAGGGAGCCTAAAAAGAAATATCTGTATGATGATTCAGTATTCATACTCCTTCGTTAAATGATGCTCCTCCCTCTCATTTGATCACTGTCTCAATCTTCAGGGATATCTAGGCGATGACCACTCTTAGCTTGTTC
>PVKY010015559.1:0-10130 GCA_004027775.1 Bradypus variegatus | reverse complement strand
CCTTGGGAGGGGGCAGCACTGCAGACCATGGGGACAGAGACCCTCCCAGGAGCTCTCGAGGGGGAGAGGGACACAACAGCACTCACGTCCCTGCAACAGGGACATGTCCAGAGCTGCCCAAAACAGACAGATTTAGTGACATCTTAGGAACTGCTCCAGGCCCGCCTGGGCAGCTGGGCATTCCTGAAGGCTGACACAGCTGCCGACTGCCCCTTGCACTTGGGCAATCACAAATTCCTCAATTTGTTTTAAAGGCGGGCGTCAAGCCCCTGGCAGCTGGGTCCCCATTAACCAGGAGGGCACCAGGGCTGGGTTGTGCTGCCAGAAAGCTCATGATGGGAGTTAGATGAGGAACGAGGCTAAGGCAGGGGGCAGAACAAGGTCTCCTGTTTCAGACCACCCAGGGGATAGGCACTAATTCATTCAGCAGTCAGTTACCAATCGCTTGCTGGGAGAAGGTTCTCAGATGATGGAGGGCCACTTGTTTAATTTGGCAAACTTCGAGAGCCGATTGTGTGTTTGTTCTATGCTAGGTGCTGGGTACATGGAGATGACCAATATACAGTCCTTTTTCTTGAGCTACAATCTGGGTGGGGAGAACTGGGATAGGGGCTAGGGCCAGCCAAGGTTGCTGCTTAGGATGCAAAATGGGGAAGGCGCTGACTCTCACTGCCACCCTGAGCTAGCAGGAAGCCGAGAGTGAGTGCCTCCTTCGATTCTGTGCCCTAGGAATCCTGAGTAGAAGCTTGAGAAAACAGATGCCCAAGGTAGTGTGTGGCAGGTACTATGGGGTGGTACAGGGGATTATGGAAATACAGTGACCCTGCCCTGTCGCAGGGTCAGAGTAGTCTTCCAAGCCTTCATCCATTAATTTAAATCTCCATCCATCCACCCATCCATCCATCCATCCATCCATCCATCCATCCATCCAAACTTCCTTCCCTCCTTCCCTCTCTCCCTCCCTCCCTCCCATCTGTCTGTCCATCCATCCATCCACCCATCCATCCTTCTAAACTTCCCTCCCTCCCACCCATCCACCCATCCATCCATCCATCCATCCATCCATCCATCCATCCATCCATCCAACAGATACACTCTGAATGCCTCCTGTGCTAGGTTCTGGGAATACAGTGTTGATTAACCTAGATAGTGCCCCTGCTCTTGTGGCTCTGAAGGACAAGTGTGCATAAGAGCATCACAGGCAGGAAGCACGAGGGACGGAAGCTGGCGGTGAGGGAGATCATGGATCTTTTGGAGAATCACTGCACGGAGTCCTCTAGTATTAAAGCAAGGCAGTGTGTTGGGAATTTACATGACCCTCTGTGGTAGTCTGAAGCTGTATGTACCTCAGGAAAAAAACATGTTCTTTTAATCCACTCCTTTGGGTGTAGACCTGTTGAGGGTGGGACTTTTGGTTAGGTTATTTCAATTGAGATATGACCCACATCATCAGGGTGGGTCTTAATCCTCTTACTGGAGTCTTTTATGAGAGGGTAAAACACAAAGAGATGAGATTAACTGAAGCTAGAAGAGAGAAACAACCAGAGAAGCTTAGAGAAAAAGCTACAGACAGAGAAACCAGAAGCTGGAAGCAACAAAACCCAGGACAGAAGAACCAGCAGGCAAGCCCACTGGTAAACGGTCTTCAAAGAAGCTATTTTCTGTTGATGTCTTAATTTGGACATTTTTATGGCCTTAGAATTGTAAACTTGTAACCTAATAAATCCCCATTTTTAAAACCAACCCATTTCCGGTGTATTACATTTTGTCAGCTTTACCAGTCCAAATCCCCTCCAAGGCTTCTTGTCTTCCAGAAGAGACAACACATTTCTGAGACTTCTAGTTTAGCTTCATTTCTATGCTGAGACACTGCTGAGGGCTCTGCCCAGTGCCCTGTGTATAATGAAGTTTCCTCATTCTGGCTGGTGGGTTTGCCAACTATTCCTAACCCTGTGTGAGCTCTGGTACTTGTTCGGCTCACTGCTTTCTGGTTTTCTGCAGTGGGTTATGCAATTCAACCCCACACGTGCACACAGGGAAGCACTCAGTACTGCGGGTACCCAGAGCTCACTCTCTCTGAAGCTCCCTCCTCTCTGTCAGGAACTTCTAGCTGCCTTTGCCTCTGCAAACTCCATTCTCTGTTTTTGCAACTCATCGAGACTGCTGGGCTCTGTTTCGGTGCCTTCTTTCTGCATCACAGCCTGGAAACTGCCTCCAGGCAGGAAGCCAAGGGAAATGTAGGGCTCACTGTCCCGGGATGTCTGTTGTCCAATGTCTGAAAGCTTTGCTTCTTATATAACATCCAATGTTACAATGTTTTATGGGGGTAATTCCATAGCGGTTAATGATTTTTAACATTTTCAAAACATATTTGATGCACGATCACATTTTATCTTCAGAGTTGATAATATTTATATTTCAGGTAATTTTACAAATGAGGAATATGCTCAAATGTTTAAGTAACTTTAAAAAATGTCCTAATTTTTAAAATTAACAGATGTTTTAACAAAAATCACATACCATAAAATTCATCCTTTCAAAGGCATAATTTAGTGGCTTTTAGTACACTCACAATTTTGCAGCCATCTCCACTATCTAATTTTCAAACTTTTTCATCATCCCATACCTTTTAGCTGTCATTCCTCATTCCCTCCTCCCCCAATCCCCTGGAAATCACTATTTGATTTCCTTCCCTATAAATTTGCCTATTCTGGACGTTTCACATAAATGGGGTCATAAAATATGTGGTGTTTTGTGATTGACTTCTCTCACTTGGCATGTTTTCAAGATATATCCATGTTGTAATATTGTATCAGAACTGCATTCCCTTTTATGGCAGAATAATATTCCATTTCAGGGATAGCCCGCATTTGTTTATCCATTCAGAAGTTGGTAGACAGTTGGGTTGTTTCTACTTTTTGACCATTTGAATAATGCTGCTATGAAAATTTGCATACAAATTTTTGCGCAGCTGTATATATCCATTTCTCATGGGTATATACCTAGGAGTGGAATATCTAAGTCATGTGGTAACTCTATGTTTAACTTCTTGAGGATCTGCTAAACCATTTACTAAAGTGAGTGCCCAATTTCCCAATCCCACCAATGATGTATTTGTTATAATTTCTACACATCCTTGTCAGCACTTGTTATTGTCTTTTTTTTTTTTTAATATTAGCCATCCTAGTGGGTGGGAAGTGATATCTCATTTGGTTTTGATTTGCATTTCTGTAATGACTAATGCTCTTGCTTTAGTTGTCTGGCTGCCAAACAAAATTCCATGCAATGGATTGGTTTAAACAATGGGAATTTATTGGCTCATAATTTTGAGGCTGGGAGACATCCAAAGTCAAGGTGTCATCAAAGCAGCCTTTCTCCCAGAAGACTGTGGCACTCTGAGGCTGGTGGCTAGTTATCCCTGGTCCTTGGCTTTTCTGCCACATGGCAATGCACATGGCGGCCTCTCCTGGCTTCTCCTTTCTCTTCCGAGTTCCACTGACTTTCAGCTTCTGGCTGCTCTCTCTGGCTTTTACTTCCTTCATGACCTTCCCCATAAGGCCTTCAGGAACAGGCTTAAGACCCACCCTGACTCATCTGGCCATGCCTTAACTGAAGAAACCACACCAAAAGGCCCCACTAAGAATGAGTCCACAGCCACAGGAATGGATGAAGTTTAAGAACATGTTTTTCTGGGGTACTTAGCTCCAAACCACCACAGATGTTAAATATCTTTTCAGCTGCTTATTGGCCATTTGTGTTTCTTCTTTGGAGAACTGTCTCTTTTGCCTATTTTCAAATAGGGTGTTATGTCATTTGTTGAGCTGTAAGGGGTTTTATATATACTAGTTACAAGTCCCTTATCGGATACATGATTTGCAAATATTTTCTCCCATTCTCTGGGTTGATTTTTAAATTTCTCAGCACAAAAGTTTTAAATTTTGATGAAGTGCTAATTTACCTGTTGTTTCTTTTGTTGTTTGCGTATTTGATGTCATATCCAAGCAAACATTTCTGAACCTAGATTTATTCTTATTTCTGTTATGATTTCTATAGTTTTATCAGTTACATTGAGGGCTATGATCTATTTTTTTTTTTTTTGGTATGTGGTGTATTGTAGGAGTCTGACTTCATTCTTTTACAAGTGGATATCCAGTTGTGTCCCACCACCATTTCGTTGAAAAGACAACCCTTTCCCCATTAAATTATCTTGATACCTGAATTAGGTTCTCCAGAGAAACATATATATAAAGAGATTTATTATAGGAATGGGCTCATGCAACCATGGGGATTGGCAAGTCCAAATTCCATAGGGCAGACCACAAATTGAGAACTCAATAGTGATGTTAAATTCCCCGGGAGAAGATGCAAGTTGTTAACTCCAATGAAGGTGACAATGACTTCCCCAGGAGAAGTTGTCTGGATGAAGTAGAGATGGAAATTATTCTTTCTGTATGCTGAAATCCTCAGTTTTCCTTTTATGGTCTCCAACTGATTGGATGAGCAGACTCCTCTCATTGCTGAAGGCAATCTCCACTGTTGATTGTAGATACAATTAACTGTAGCTGCAATCAACTGACTATGGATTTAAATCCATCTATGAAATACCCTCACAGCAACAATCAGGTCAGTGCTTGTTTGACACCATAACCTAGCCCAGCTGACACATGAAATTAACTGTCACAGCACCCTTGTTGAAAACTGATTGATGGGGAGGGAGAGCTCCTTGCCTCAGAAAACCCAGATCCTTGGGGTCTCAATAGCCCTCACTTAGGTGATGGGAAAGTTCTGGATTATCTGCTGCTGCTCGTCACCTGCAGGTGGGGGTCTCAGCACTTTGGAACGACATGGAGAAGTGTCCCCAAGAATGTTTGGGGGTGACCTCTCTGACCCCTCTGAAACTGGAATTGCTCAGTCTGCTTCTGTCCCCTGCATCCGAAAGCAAACACTGCAGAGTGCCTGAGCGGTAGGCAGAGGCCTGGGAGGCCCCGAGCCCATCCCCTCAAAGCCACACTGCCAGCCTGGGGTCGTGGGTCACACTGGCCATGGCTGAGGAGAAAGGGCACAGAGAGGTGCCTCACGCCTGCCCCGGCTGGCCCCGGCACCCCCTCGTAGACCCCCATCCGGAGCTTCCCACCATGGGGTTTTGTATGCTTGATTCCTGTCATTGTGGGCAAGCTGCTCTCTAATTCCAGCTGTGGCTGGGTTGTGGCTTCTTCTTTATTCTAGTGACTCACCCTGACATGCCCCGGCCAGCTCCCTGGCTCAGCCCGTTTCGGAGCCTCTGCCCTCACCCATCCGCGAGCTCCCCCCATGCCAACTGCGTGAGTGATTGCTCTTGGCCATTCCCTCTTTTCAGGTTTTCACAAACAGGCCCGTCTACAGTTGAGTGACAGCTTCCAATGAGACAGAGGGGTGCGATAGTGACAGGATCTACAAAGGGTCCTGTCACAAAAGCTAGGAAACAGCTTAAACCCAGAGAGGAAAGTGCATCTTAATTAGCATATTTAAAACAAAAGCATTTCACAGTAGTGGAGCCTGACAGCTCTGCTTTCCTCTCCTGCTAGCTTCTCTGCATTTGAACCACTCATTACAGTCCCTTCCCCAACACCATATTCAAAAAGTAATTTTAAATGTATTAAAGCCAAAAATGAAAGGGAAAACTAAAAATTTTTAGAAAACAATGTAGGAGTTTAGTTTCGTGATTTAGGAATAGCAGAGAACAAACAAAACAACACTAAAAAAAAGCATAAAGGAAAAGACTGATACATTTGACTACATTTAAAGTAAGAGCTGATTTTCCAATTCCAGCAATGGTGGGATAGTTATTTGTTAGCTAATTTGTAGACTAATGGTGGACTAATTATTTGTAGGCTGATTCCACTGAGGCCAAGAAGGAAACTGAACAACGTGTGGGAAACCACATGTTTAAAGAATTGGAGAGATGCCAAGTCATTAAGGGCTTGAGGGACAGAATGCCACAGAAAAGGCAAATTCAGAAAGGCGATCACAACTTTTGCTACCTCTTTCCCCCCTCGAGACAGTGACAGTCACTAAAGCGGAGTCAGAGAATCTAGCAGAGCCCCCTGCAATCTTACAGGGCTAAGGGGCAAAAATTATTGTTGATGCCCAACAAGAGGTTTGGGGGAAACAGATGTACACAAAGATATAGTAACTGTATATCCAGGATTTCCACTGTGACCTCCTAGAAGTATGACTACTCGAGCAAAAAGTAGATCAGCCTCTCAAAGGCTGAAATCCAGTGTCGAATCAGGTCAATCTCAAAGTGGAGTAGTGTGATCTCCCAGAAGCAAACCCTGATGCCTGTCTAAGCAAGAGTGAGTCTTGTTTGTAAGAAATTAAAACCAACCAAAATATCAATCTAACTGAGCAATGTTTAAAATACAGTGTCCAGAATTCAGCTTAAAAAGTATTAAGTATATCAGAAGGCAAGTTCACTTGATAGAAAACTACCATAAAAATACAAGTGTTACAAATGAAACATATTCAATGTCAATGTTAGGTAGTTTAGATATGAAATTTAAAATAACTGTGATTAATATGTTTTTAAGAAAATAGAAGACAAAGTGAAGAATTTCACCAGAGAACTGGAATATATTTTAAAAGAATCAAATGGAAACTCTAGAACTGAAAGATACAGTAACTGTATATTTGGTAGGTATATAAAATAGATGCATTTAACAGCAGATTGGATGTAGCAGGAGAGAGAATTGGTGAACTGGAAAATAGGGCTATAGAAAATATCCAGGCTAAAGCAGAGAATTAAACAAAAGGTGAAAAGAACATTTTAGAAGCATGAGATAAATATGGGAAAGGTCTAATACATGAATTTAGAATACCTAAAAGAGAGTGGAGAGAGAATGTGTGAAAGCATTTTTGAAGAAAATGGCCATGATTTTCCAAACTGAGAAAGAATTTAAATGATAGAAACATGAAGCACCACAAAGCTCAAGCATGATACATACAAAGAAAAACACACCTGGACACAAATCTTACCAAAGCTGCTGCACCAAAGATAAAGACTTCAAATCAGCTAGAGAATAAATTGAGATTACCTTCAAAGAAGGAATAATGGGACAAACAGATTGCTTTTTTTTTTTTTTTAAAAAAAGGAAGCCTGAAGACAGTGGTATGGCTTCTTTACTGTACTGAGAATAAAAAGAAATAACTTCCCACCTAGCATTGCATAGACCAAAATTATCCTTCAAAAATAAAGATGAAAAAAGTCACTTTTGGACAATCAAAAATGGCTAGATTTCAACAATTGCAGACACACACTAAAGAAAATTCCAAAGAGTATTTTTCATACAGAATAGAAATGAGCCAAGATAATTCTGAGACATGCAGAAAGGAATAAATTGCAATGGAAAGGGATTATATGTGTTTAAGTCTAAATGAATATACCTGTATGAAACAAAAATAATGACATAAAGTATGAAAAGATAAATAAAAATGGTAAATATATAGTAACAATAAGAAATAAGTTGAGAGGTGAATAAGTTGAGCTAAACTTTAAAGGTCTTTACATAACCAAGAAATAAAAGCACTCATTTATATTAGGTTTTAAAATCAAGGATGCATGTTCCAATGTGTAGGATAACCACTGAAAAAATAGTTTTTAAAAGAGTGTAACTAAAAAGCCAATAGACAGAAAAACAAAAAAAATAATTAATCCAAGAGACAGCAAGAAAGGAGAGAAAAGGGAATTCAAATTTGTATACATATAACAATATTTCCTAAAACTATATAAAGATATTTTTGTATAAATTTTACGTATACATTCTAGATTCTAACCATGTGTTTGCTTATTTAAATTATTTCGTATCAGTGAGAGCATACAATATTTGTCCTTTTGTGTCTGGCTTTATTTAATAATAAGGTGGTATGTGGGGAAAAATACACCCTAATGTAAACTCTGGACTATAGTTAATAGCACAATTATAATATTCTTTCATCACTTGTATCAAAGGTGCCAAACTAATTGAAAATATTATGGGGCTGCTGTAATTTTTACACGATTTTTCTATAAACCCACCACTTCCCTAATTCAAAAAATTAATGTTATATATGCATATATCTCTCTGTGTTTCTATAAATACATACATAAAAATTAACAGGATGTTAGGGAAAAATCATATGATCATCTAAAAAATGCAGAAAATCGTTTGTTAAGCTTTAGTACTTGGTCACTTCAGCAACTAAAAACAGATAGTAAACAAGTTCATCAAGGATGCAGGTAACAAAAATAATAAAAATAAATTGTATGTTTATACACTAGTAATGAACATTTCAAAATGAATTAAAGAACAATTCTATTTTCAATATTATCAAAAATAATAAAATACCTAGGAATATATTTAACAAAAAAGTGCAAGACTTGGAGACTGAAAACTTCAAAATATTGTACAAGAAAGTGAAGATTACCTAAATAAATGGAAATATAATGCATGTTCATGAGTTGGAACACGTAACATTTTTAAGTGGCAATACTCTTCAAATTGGTGCCCAGATTTAACTCAATCATTATCAAAATCCCAGCACAGTTTATGCAAAAACTGACTTGCTGACCCTAAAATTCATATGCAAATACAAAGGACCAATAATAGATAAAATAATTTTGAGAAAGAACAAAGTTGGAGGATTCACACTTCCCAATTTCAAAAGTTACTACAAAGCTACAGCAATCAAGATAGCATGGTACTGGTATAGGATAGAGATATACACCAACGAGATAGAATTTTAAAGCCAGAAATAAGTACTTACATTTATAGTAAATCAATTTTCAACAAGGGTGCTGTGATGGTTAATTTCATGTGTCAGCTGGGCTAGGTTATGGTGTCCAGTTGCTTGGTCAAACAAGCACTGACCTGATTGTTGCTGTGAGGGTAATTCATAGATGGATTTAAATCTGTAGTCAGTTGATTGCAACTACAGTTAATTGTATCTACAATCAACAGTGGAGATTGCCTTCAGCATTGAGAGGAGTCTCCTCATCCAATCAGTTGGAGACTATATTCAGTGTTCAGCTGTGGCTGCAATGACAGTTTAATGTACCAGGCCGGGCTTCCTGCTCCTTCTGCTGCCCCAGCACCACAGGCCAAAACGGGAGCCCACCGTGGGCAGAGCTGGGTCTGGAGATGGGACGTTTCCCCAGCAAGGTGTCTTCACAAGCCCACCCAGCAGCCCAGTGTCCCGGCCCCGGGGAGGGGAGGGGAGAGGAAGCCCCCTGCATCCTGAGCCAGGCTGGCCGGCCCACCACCCAGCTCCATTCCTTAGGGAAGGCCCCGCTTGGTGCTCGGGGAGGGGTCGGAGCCCTGGGGGAGGGAAGGGCAGAAGCTCGCTCCCTGGGGACAGAGGTGGTGGCTTGGGCAGGAGGGGAGGGTCAGGGCTGCCAGAGGGTGCCCAGGACCCCAAGGCCAGCAGGGGGAGGTGGCCGGGCCCCTCAGGGACTAGCGAGGCCGGGAGGCAGTGACTCCGATGCCTGAGCCAAGGGGAGACCCATGACAAGGGGCCCTGGGCGTCTGACATGGGGCACTGGACAGGCAGCTCCGGGCAGGGATCTGCGAATGAGCCCATCCTTGGAAACCTCCAGAAGTCAGGTGAAGACTGCCTGGAGTGTGGGGACAGGGGACAGAGAAGGAGACGGAGAATTTTCTGTACCGTGGGGCGAGGCCATCCTGCCCAGAATCGGGGGCACAGAACAGCCCAGGGGTCGTGTTCAGTGGCCACAGCCCAGCAGCCAACTGAACCCCGGAGCAGCATGGTCTTCCCTACTGTTTTCTGTATTCTCTAAATTTTCTTTAGTGTTTTGTCGAAAATGAAAAACATGTACATATGATTTTTCCTTTTTTAAAGGATTTTGATTCATGGGGATGAAACTGAGACTTGCAGGCCACACATATGGAGTTTCAGGGATGAGCCCCCCTGGCCTGGCCGAGTCACCTTGGGGGTCCCCAGCCTGGACCCAGCAGTGCAGGGCCCCGTGGCAGGGGCAGTGACTCGTGGCTTTACACCAGCAGCTCTCAAACATTCTCAGCTGACCTTTAAGTTGTGTATGGGCATTATATCTGTCACTATTTACAGTATTAGAAATCAGAATAAAGAAAAATGTA
>PVKY010015558.1:0-10132 GCA_004027775.1 Bradypus variegatus | reverse complement strand
GATTCTCCCAAAGTCTCATCCAATCACAGCATCAGCCTCCAAGTTCAGGATCTTGTGATGTGCATCAGATCCAGATGCAGCTTCTCAGATAGGGACCCTTTAGATGCAGAGCCTTATGAGCTAAGGAGAGAAGGGATCTGCCGCTCCCACCCCCCATCCAGCACCCAAAACACCACAAGGGCAGGTTAACCACAATTGTCATTCAGAAATGGGAAGAGTAGGATGCAGGTTGCAGCCACTGGTTGTGGTGTTCTGAAATCCAGCTGGGCAATTATTGTCAGGTCACCCTATTCCAGGGGTGTGGAATATTCCCAGATCGGGCACTGTTTTCTATGATTTTTGACTCCACCTGGGGCATCCTTCTTTTCTTAATTCCACTGTTTGTCTAGGTCTGAAGAAATGGGTCATCTTGGCAGCTTAGAAGCTTTTTGGTCTGTTTCCTGACATAAAAGTTTCTAGGACCAGAACCCTTTTTATAATTTGAATAGTCTCTGTCCTAGTAAGTCCAGGGTGGTGGTGCTTTTGTGATTTAAAAACTTTGTGGATTTTCTATGTATCTAACTTCATTTGAAAGGAGCCACACCCTCGAGCCTACCTCTAGTTACTTTGGAACGGTGGGACAGGACCTTCAAGAGCCCCAGGAGCCCATTTCTCTAGTTTAGAGGGTTGAATATGCAGGGGTCTTAAGAAACTCAGCCTTGATTTGATCTTTATCTTTGGCCTAGATGTGCTTTGATACTTTTACCAACTGAGAGGATGAAACAGCTTTATCATCCAACTCAGCAAGTTCTCGCTCCTCTATATTCCCTCTAATTCTTCTTGAAAACCAGCCAGTCTTTCCTTAGCTCATTTTTTTTTCTTGCAGAATCTTATTATATGCATGTAGGAGCAACCAGTTGACACTTTCAATAGTCTAATTGCAAATCATCTTTCTCAAGTCTGAAAGTATATTACATATATTTTCTTTTACAAATTACTAAGGACAAGAGTTTTATCAAATGTTTTGACACTAAATAACCGGGAACACCATTTTTTCCAGCCTTTGATAGTTTCCTTGCCATTTTTCCAGTCTCTGCCTGCCTTCTTATTGCAAAGTCAATACCACACATTTATTGTGGCTGTATCCCACTTCCATGCAAATTCCTGTATCAGTTATCTATTACTGTGTAATAAATCACTCCAAAATTTAGCATCTTAAGGCAACCACCATTTATTAGTTCTCATGCATCCATGGGATATAGCTGGGTGATTCTGCTGATCTAGGGTGGGCTCAGCTGATCTCTGCTGGGTTCACACATGTATATAATTCATTGTCTGGGGCTTGGCTGATCCTATGAGGGCCTTGTCTGGCTCTGCCTCATGTGTTGTCTTATTTTTTCCAGCAGGCTTGTTTATGTAGAGTGGCAGGGTTCTGGGATTGAGATCTTGCACAAGGTCTTTTGAAGCTAGGTTTTTGAGACTAGCCTTGGAAGTGGCACATCATCACTTCCATAACAGTCTAATGGCCAAAGCAAGTCAAAAAGCCGGCCCAAATTCAAGGGATCTTAATGGGAAGAGGTGCAAAGGCAGATTCATGGATGCAGGAAGAATTTTCACGATCAATCTAACACAACATGTGCAGATCTTTTAAAAATCTTGCTTGCAAACCAGTGCATTTTATAAATACATGTTTTTTTTTCTTTAATGCTGGAACATTTATTACCAATATCTCCTCAAATATTGTCCTTTTTCCATTCTCTCCATTTTTTCCTTCTGGAACTCCTCTATTAGATGACTGTTGAACCTTTTCATTGTATCACTCACATTTCTTAACTTCTTTTTAAAATTTTCCATCTTTTTATTTCTTTGAACTGAATTCTTTCAGCTCACTAAATTTCTTTTCAGCTGTATCTACTATTTTCTATCCTCTGAAGAACTGAATGGCAGGTTGGGTCCTCCATGTACTATCCCTTCAAAATAATCCTTTATATTTCTACTATAAATAACATGAGCTTCTTTGAACTTTCCTTTGGAGTCCTACTGTCAAACTCCCTTAATTGCTTCTTTCTGTAGTCCTATACCTACATGCCATTTCTTCTTCACATTATAGTATTCAGAGATAAAAAAAAGACAGAAAATTCAAACAAAAATTGAAGTCAAGTACCATGTAGTATTCCTCTATAGCTAATGCATAATACTCTTTCAGTGGTGGATTGACTTACATTGTAATTAAGGCTTGTCTAAATTTGACAATCCCTACTCTCTCATGGATAACAGTAGCTCCTTCAGTTTTTCCCTGGATTGCATGTGGCTTTTAGATTTATTAGTGTTTTAGCCTAACAAATGTACTTTATAAGCAGACACAAGGATTATATATGTCTCTGGTTATATCAAGGAATTAAAAGTTTAAATAAAACAAGTACAATTACATAACTATGTTGTGTAATTCATAGGATAGGATAGGAAATTCCGAAGGGCCTCCTTTAGCACACTGGTAAACATGCTACCATTCTCTCTTCCTCAAAATAAATCTTGGATCTGAGATTCTAGAGGATGCCACTTGGTTCCAATTCCCCACATTCTGGGAGTAAACCAGGGAAAGAAGCAAAACATTTTAGAAACATAGTGAGTTTCTACATAATAATAGGATTTAGGAATCCCCAGGGTCATTGGCAAATATTTGTCTGACTCAAATGATTAACGCTGAGAACCATTTGTATTATATAATACCTCAACCCACTACAGTACATCTGGGCCAGCTTCTTTCTATTTTGAGGAACAGATGTTCTCTGGTTTTTATTGTTTCTAGCGTTTAACTGTTTTTTTAATGTCCTCATTTTATTCCTCCAGGATGGTTTTCTTCTTCTTTGAAAGGTTCTTACTCAAAGCTTCTTGAAAATCCAAACAAATATGTCTGCTGAGTTTCGTTTGCCTTGTAGTTAAAAAAAAAACAAAAGAAAAAAAAATCCTTTCAAGAACCCTTTCCACAGGTTGTAGTGAATGATCTAAAAGGCTGCTACCTGACCAGGAGCTTACTGGTTGCTCAACCAGGTCAGTTGTCCAACTATTCATACTCATAGGCTGTGCTGCAGGAAGCCTTTATCCTTCACCCTAAAGTTTGAAGCCAGAGGACACTTAAGTCACTTTCTGCATCAGAAATAGCTTCAATTGCGAGAGACTGCATTGTATTTCCTTGTGTTTTGGCCCCATTTTGCGCTTTTTACAGAACCGGTAGCTGGCTCAACATTAGTCATAAACCTCTGATGGACTTTTAAATTGCTCTGCAATTTCCTCCTTTAGATACTTCCATATCATTTTAAGGACATATTCTTCCTTGTGAAAAAAAGAAAGCCACAAAATGTTACCAATACCTTCTGCAAAAAAAGGACCCACACAAAAAATTTCAGGTGGCTTCGGGGGTCTCATTTTCCTTATTGAGCAGTTTCTCTTTCCACACCCCCTTGCCTTTGTGAAACTAGCACGCAGGTGTCTCTGTTCTGGCTTGATTTTGGATCAGCCTCGTAGGATGCACCGCAAAAGAGTGCGATCGTCACCGCCTTGTGCTTGTTCATCCGGAGGGATGGCGCTGTCTGCCGGTCCTGCCCATGACCTTGATGGGGAAGCCAGAGGGGCCTCGTGGGCACCAGGAACGTCTTCTGGTTTTCCTCTCCGCGGTGCTTCTGTCCAAGTCCGCTGCCTCTGGAGTCGGAAAACCAGCAGCTCCAGAACTATCAAGAGCTGCCGTGGGCTCGCCAGGGGGAAGGTGGGAGGCGCTTTGTTTTGACTCTGATTTAATAGTATGTTATAGATACAGCTCTTATGAGATGGAACTTCAATAAGTGCGTGTGCGTTTGGGGCCTTGAGGGATTCGCTGCCCCCTGAGCAGAAGCCCCTGGGCAGGTCCCAGGTGCTCCTGACCTGTAGCACCCCGCGCCCTGGGATCCAGAACCATGTCCCGGGGTGTGAAGTCTGTGCGGCGCCACCTCGGAAAGGAGCCCAAAGGGAAGCATCGCGCAGCCCCGGCTTGCGGGCGCACCGCAGCCTCGCCCCCCCCCCCGCCCCGACTCTCGGTGCCCGCCCCCGGGCGCACTGGGCGGTTCCAGGCCGGCGGGTGGGGCTCCCGGGCCCCGGTGGGCGGGGCTCTCAGGCCCGCGGCCCGCCCTGGCCCCGCCCCTCGCCTCCCGCCGCCTTCCTCGGCCGCGCCGCCGCTATGGCGGAGGACAGCGAGTCTGCCGCCAGCCAGCAAAGCCTAGAGCTGGACGATCAGGACACGTGCGGGATCGACGGGGACAATGAGGAGGAGACGGAGCACCGCAGAGGGTAAGGGGCGCGGGCCGGGCCGTGCGGGAGGCGCAGGGTCAGGCTGCGGCCGGGTTTTGCGACCACGGTGGGGTCCCGGCCGCGCGGAGGGCAGCAGGCTCCAGCGGGGGTCGGGGTTGCGCGGGCTCGGCCCCCCGGGATGGCCCCGTGTCCGCTTTCCGCCTCCCCTTCGCCGCCACCCGAGGAGCCCCCAGACCCTTCCCATTCAGGGGTTCGTCGTGCCCCCGCTGTCCTCCTCTCAGTTCGGCAGAACCCACCCCCTCCCCCAGCCGCCACTGCCCAGGAGAGACGCTGGGGGGGCTGGGGGTGCGGTGAGGGAGCGGCCCGGGGAGGCCCTACTCGTCTCTGGGCCCGAGGGAGGGTCGGGGAGGCGCGGGGTGCAGCCGGGCAGGGGGTTCGGGCGGGCGGGAAGCGCGGGGCGCAGCCGGGCTGGGGAATGCGGGCGGGTACGCGGAGATGCAGCAGGGCAGGGGGACCTGGGCGGGTGGAGGGTGTGGAGGCGCAGCTGGGCAGGGGGATTCTGGCCGGCGGGGGGCGTGGGTGCAGCCCGTTCCGGGCCTGGCATTTCTAGCCCAGGCGCCCGCTGGGGCTGCGGTAGGGCGGGGGCGGGGATCCCGGGAGCCCAGGTGCGCCCCGCACTGGTGCACGGAGCCGCGCAACCCCGAGATCATCTCGTGAGCGCGGTGCCCCCAGACAGTCCGCCGGGCCCGGCCCACCCCCCCTCCGGGTCCGAAGACCCCCGCCCTAGCCGGCCGCCCCGCACCCCCAGCAGCCCACACGGCCTGCTACTGCTGCAGACAGACGCTTTTGGAAAGGGCCGACTTTAGGGGATCGTCCTAAATGGAAACGCGCGTTCCTGAAGTCGGTGTCTGGGGGCGCCGGGGCGCACTGACCAGTGACCGATGCCAAAGTGGGTCAGCTTCAGTCACCGATGGCCTATGGACCCGTGGAGAGGAATCTTCACGTGAGGGGCGGTTCAGAGTGGAAAGTATTTGCATCCTGCATGTCTGCTGTAGGATTTATTTAAGAAAGGAACTTTCACTGAGCTTGCATGTGTTATAAAATATTAAATGAGAGATCAGGAAAAAGAAGGGCTGACTGAATGGATCCCCCATTTATGGGTTGCCTTTTTATTTTTGCAGTGAACACTTCAGTGTCAGCTGCAAGTACTGAATGTTCAAGTCTAGGGCAATATTTTTTTTTTAAGAGAGAAAGGAAAATTCTACAGAAAGCTGAGCCTTACTTCTGTTAGGTAGTGATAGAAATTTGCCCATGATAGCTAAATATAAGACGTTTTTGAAACAATAGCGGGATGGCTAGAAATGGGCCCAGACCTACAGGTCCGTCAGCTGCCAGGCGACATCCGGGACTCCTTTCCACTGTAATTTCTGTTGACTGCTTTTGGCTTGATTGATATTGTAGGATGGGGGTCTGGTCAGGACTTATTTGCTTTCATGGTCAGGAATCTTCAGGGTACAAAGAAGGACTCATCTGTGTGCCCATTGCTGAGACCTGTCTTTGGAGCCTTGTTGTAGACTGTGACATCACCCTGCCCTCTGTTTTATACAGCAGGACATTAACTATATGTTTGATCCACTTAATCGAAATTTAGGGATGCCCGGTGGACAGAAATATTTTAACCAAAAGCAGGTAATGCGATAGATTCTAGTGGGGAAAGTTTGGTATCATGGATTTATTATAGTTTGTTAAAATGTAGGATTAGTGAAAATCCAAGTTGCTATTCTTCCTGGACTGCTTTTTGGATTTGAACGTAGATGGCAGATGACGTGTGCCAAATTGGGGGGAATAATTGTGTTTTATATGGCTGTTGTGCTGATGATTTTGCTCCATAGATTTTCTTTAAATAACTCAAGTTAGTAAAAATGTTAAAATTTGAAAGACTTCTCTTTTCTACCCTTGGCCTCTTCGTTCTCCACCAGTTTGAATAAATAACAAATAATGAGCCTTTGGAGGAATAAGTAGGTAAAAGGTTCACCTTGAAAAGTGAATTATGTCTTTGAGGCCATTGGGTGGCAGTCAGTGCACAAAGCGGTAATTTACTAAATGGTACCCTTGTGGCCTGAGAGAATTATCTCCACAAGTTCAGTGCAATGTATTTCCTAGTTAATATGCTTTAAACATATTAAATTGAAACTAGACCCTAAAGTAAAAGGAAAATACCCAACTTAGATTCTTACTTTGCACCAAAACTTAAATATGACTACATGTGCTACTATTTCCATTGAGTTTTCTTTACAAACTAAAAAGGCTAATTAATTTTGTGGCTAATATCCAGATTCCATGAATGAAAAGTGAGTGTTTCGTGTTTAATTAAAAGCGGTGGCTTAAATATTATAAAATACTTGAATCACACTACATTTTGTATTGTATTTTTCATGGAAAGTGTCTTCTTTGTTTAGCTTTGGTCCATCCAAGTATCGAAGTGTTTTACAACTATAAAAATGCCATGAATTCCAAAAAAACATGGGGAGAGGAGGGATTGCCAGTTTTAATAAATGAAACTATATGCAAAGAAGTGTAGTTTTATTATTTTCAAACAATATGCAGTGAGTAGAACTAGGCTAACAGCAGATTATCTGGAAAGATCCTAATTTGCGGTTAGGGTATCAGTTTTGTTCAAAGTAGATCACTGGAGGGAGCTTGAAAACTTTCAAGCAATTTAAAAGGTCCAGGGTGATCTTGTTTATAATTATTTCTTTAGCAAAGACTTTCTATAAAGATAGAATTTCATCTAAGCCCTGCTTTTTATGGGAATAACAACCCAAATTACTGCAGATTTTGGCTCTGCTCTGGTCAACAATGCTTCCGAAGAGGATAGGATAAACTCCCTAGTATATTTTGTGGTTGGGTTTGAGGGTAGGTAGATTCTCAAGGTTGCAACCCTGTGTCCTTTCTGCTGTAGGGATTTGGGGAAACCCTTGAAAATGGCACATTGCAAAAGAATTGACTAAACTTGGTGTCTTCTTACGTTTGCCTCATTGACATACATCTTCTCTATTTGCAAAATACATTTCCTTGTGGTCACACACTTGGGCTCAAATACTTGACATTTGTTGGGGATTGAATCATGTCCCCCGCAAAATAAAATCAGTGTTTACATTGGTAATATAGCCAAATCTCTTTCTTTGCATTACCAACACTGACATTCACAATGCATATTTCTGGGACAAACTGATTTTTTTTGTTCATCCAGTTTCCATTAGGAGCTTTTCCTCAACATTCACTATCATGGAATAGGAGGCAGCTACTAAGAATATTTATATAGGGAATAACAAACAGTTATGAATATGCCCTCATTGGCAGATAAATGAGCAAATTATTCCCTGGAGTAGATAATAGTTTCAGTATTTCAGGGTTATCCCCAGGCATTTTTAAGAAATTATTTTTTCTTGTAAAATTAAAGATCTGGTATTTGGCAAAGACTTAAGTCTTTGTAAAAACTTACGTTTTCCCATTGATTCCATACAGTTGACTGAGGGAAATTCCTCACAGCCAATCTCACCGACACACGACCAAGTCAGAAGTAACAACATACCACAGAGAAAATAACTTCAATTCTTTTTTCCCTCAATTGGGGGAGAGAAAAGAGGGGTCATGTGTATGTTCTTTGTTAAAGGAATTACAAAGTCTTAAGTGTTTCTTCCTGAAGGTGATAGCCCTGTCAGAGGCCCCATGACACCTTCTACCCCATCTCCCAGTCACCGTCTGTGGTATACTCCTGTTTTTGGCCAAAAAAGCTGTGGCCGATAAACCTAAGTGACTTGTCCAGAGTTGAGTGGGTGGCGAGAGCGGGATGTAGTTCTCTGTGTTGTTTAATGTGTGTGTGTAATATCTTTTGCAAACTGGTTCAAATAGCCGAAGGGTTTTCTTAAAACACTACTATAAAGTGTGTTCAATATGTTTAAAATAAAGTATGGCTGAGCGTTACTATAATTAGGATGGGGGCTGGAAGGTCAGGAATCCAAAGTCTGTTTCTCTCTCTAGCTCCCCTGTCTTTCTCCCTCCCTCAGTCAACTACTGACTGCCTAAAGAATCCGTTGGGTAGTTCAGATTCTCCAGAAAGGATCTGACTGGGACATGCTTATTCAGGCTCTGGCAGGGTGGAGGGTTGAGGAAAGGGATGATCATGCAGTATAACAGGGTCATTTAGGACATACTTTTAGTGAGATATGTGGCCAAAGGTAGTTTCCAGAGAAGTTTCCAGCAGGCTGGGACCTCAGAACTCGTCCAGAGACCATAGACGTACATCACAAGTACCGAGTACCCATATTGCTTATAGCGGTAGCCTAACAAAGATTTCTTGAATAGATTCCTGTGATTCTTCATCGCCATTGGAAAATCCAGTTTTCAGTTTTTTTCTTTTCCCTTATGTGCTTTAGGAATATGTGAAGGATTTTCTTTTTCTAACTGAAATGACTTGGAGTGCAGAATTTTTAGTTGTGTTGTATGCTGTATTAGGACCCAGTATGGTAAAATCCTAGCTAATTTTTAAAATTCTGGGTATGTGCTTTGCAATTTGTATATTTGGTTTTTTTTCTCATAGATGCATTACAGTAACCTTATCAAAGATTAAATGACTTGCCCAGATCACATCTCAGATTCAAACTTAGATCTTAAGTCTCTCTGTTCTGTAATTAATTTTTTCTTTGAGAATTAAGTTTTTATCCTGTATTTCCTGTAAGAATTCTATTTTTTCATCAACTGTCACTAGTTTATTAGTGAGACATGGTGATAAAATTTCTTACAGAGCAAAGATTTAATTGTGGAAGGGAAGATTGAATTAGTATCATCCGTTCCTAAGTCCTAATGTGATAACATTGCTTGGATATTGGTTTAAACAACCAACTTTAACAAGTTATATTGGGGAATATCAGAGAAATGTGAATATCAGCAGGTATTAGGTTACCAAGGATTTTTTTTTTATTTTGAAGGGTATACTCACACTAGGGTTGTATATGGGAATCCTGTATTTTATACATGATAGTTCTGTGAACACACAACTTCTCTAAAATAAACAAACAAAAAAGAGAGCCCAATTAACATGAATGAATCTGACACATGAAATGGTGGGTAAAAGAAGTCAGATGCAAAAGTGCTCGTAAGTCAGGATTCTGTTTTTCTGAAGTTCAACAACAGGCAAAACTAATCAATGATGACAAGACCAATAATTGTTCCTTCTGGGGAGATAAAGATGACTTATGAGAGTACACATTTAAAAATGTTGTGGTAGCATGTATACAACATCACATTTCCTATTTTAGACACTTTCAAGTACATGCAGCCAATTCAGTGGTGTTAGTTCCATTCACAGTGTTGTGTCACCATCACTGCCATGCATTACCAGAACTTTCTCATCACCCCCACCAGAAACTCTGTACTCCCAAACCTTACCCAGAGCCTACTGACTAGCTTTATGTTTTTTTCTGGACCCTACAAACTGGCAGCAAAAGTTGGACCATGGTGAAGGTTATCAGTGTGTGTTGGGAGAAGATGAACAAGATGTGAAGTCTCCCCCCACCATTAATATTTGCTGAATAATTCAATAAAATTTAATAGAATTTTGCTGACAGTCTTCCATGAGCTGAAGTCAGTTCTAGGAGCTGGAGAGAAGGCAAGACAGGGCAGAGACCATTTCTCTGTCCTTAAGAAGCATCACTCAGGAGTTTGCTGAACTTCACAGATAGGTTGATGTTTGGGGATTTTACACTTCTCTCTGGTGAGTGCTCCAACATGTCCACACACTGGGGAGACCACCTTCTTCTCAGCCCCACCCTCCTCAAACATTGGGGTGCCACCCAGACTCTGCCTCTCT
>PVKY010015557.1:0-10133 GCA_004027775.1 Bradypus variegatus | reverse complement strand
GAAGGGAGTAATAGATGTTGCTACAATAATAGTGGGAGACTTCAACACCACTCTCTTCAATAAACAGATCATCTAGACTTGGGAGAAATAAGGAAACAGAGAACCTAAATAATATGAAAAATGAAATAGACCTAACAGGCATACATAGATATGGTACCGCAAAACAGCAGGCTATGCATACTTCTCAAGTGATCATGGGACATTCTCCAGGATAGATTATTTGCTGGGGTACAAAACAGGTCTTATTTTAAAAGATTGAAAAGTGAAAGCACTTTCCTTGATCACAAGGGAATGAAACTGGAAATCAGTAACAACTGGAGAACCAGAAATTTCATAAATATATGGAGGTTAAACAACATGCTCTTAAACAATCAGTGGGTCAAAGAAGAAATTGCAAAAGTACTCAGTAAATATCATGATACGAATGAAAACAAGAACACACATATCAAAACATACGGGGTGTAGCGAAGGCAAGTAATGAGAGGAAAATTTAAAGCCCTAAACACAGACATTAAAAAAGAAGAAAAAGTTAAAACCAAAGACCTAACTGAACAACTGGAGAAACTAGAGAAAGAACAGCAAACAGAAGGAAAGAAATAACAAAGATTAGGGCAGAAATAAATGAAATAGAGAACAAAAAACAATAGAGAGAACCAATAAAACCAAAAGTTGGTTCTTTGAGATCAATAAAATTGACAAACCCTTAGCTATAATGACAAAGACCAAAAGAGAGAAGATTTAAATAAATAAATAAGAGGGGAGTCATTACCACAGGCCCTGAAGAAATAGAAGAGATCATAAGAGGATACTATGAACAACTGTATGCCAACAAACTAGACAACTTAGATGAAATGGAGAATTTCTTAGAAACACACAAACAACTACACCGACTCAAGAAGAAATAGAAGACCTCAACAAATCAATCACAAGTAAAGAGATTGAATCAGTCATTGAAAACCTCCCATCAAAGAAAATCCCAGGGTCAGATGGCTTCACAGGGGAATTTTACCAAACATTTCAAGAAGAATGAACACCATTCTTGCTCAAACTCTTCCAAAAAATTGAAGAAAAGGGAATGCTACCTAATTAATTCCATGAAGCCAAAAACATCCTAACGCAAAAGTCTGATAAAGATACTACAAGAAAAGAAAACTACAGACCAATCACTCTAATGAGTATAGATGTAAAAATCATCAATAAAATACATGCAAATTGAATCCAACAGCACATTAAAAGAATTATACAACCTGACCAATTGGTTTCTTTCCCCAGGTATGCAAAGGTGGTTCAACACAAGAAAATCCATTAATGTAATACACCACATCAACAAAGCAAAAGGAAAAAACCACATGATCATCTTAACTGACACAGAAAAGGAATCTGACAAAATTCAGCATCCGTTTTTGATAAAGATACTTCAAAAGGTAGAAATTGAAGGTAACTTCTTCAACATGAACAAGGGCATATATGAAAACCCCACAGCTAACATCGTACTTGATGAGAGACTGAAAGTTTTCCCTCTAAAATCAGGAACAAGACAAGGATGCCCACTGTTGTCATTGTTATTCAACATTTGCTAGAAATTCTAGCTAGAGCAATTAGGCAAGAAAAAGAAATAAAAGGTAAACTTCTAGCTAGAGCAATTAGGCAAGAAAAAGAAATAAAAGGTAAAACTCTATTTGCAGATAACATGACCCTGTATTTTTTTTGCATATCTATACACAGTTATTTAACTCAAGGACAATAATACTGCCAACACATTTGGGTAGCACATTGCCTTTTACACAATAATTTCACATTTGATTCTCCTACAACACTGTGCCTACATTATTATTACTGGTTTGCAGATAAGGAAAATGGGGTACAAAGAAAATAAAGGCCAACAGATGAGTTGTGCTGAAAACCAATTTTCTTATTGCACTGTACTTTCCATTTCAGAATATTCAGTATATTGAATAAAGAGCCTTGGCAAGTCTGAGTTGTTCAGATTCCTAGTTATGAGTCATTAACCTACAGCATCTCTCTATGCAGAGAATGGTTTGGAACATTTGGGTTCCCTGTATCATGCATAATTCATCCAGTAGATAATATTTAAATTGTTGGTTTTCTTTCAACTTATGTGGGTCAGCTTTATATTGTATGTACCACACTCATTGATTTTTTTTTGCCAAAAACATTGCTATCTCTCCACCTAATATCTTTCCTGTTGTATTTATTTCTGCCTACTATATTTCTGTTGTTTTGAGTTGAGATTATAAGCTGCAGATGTGAAAATTAATAGACTAAGGGACTCTGCTTTTCAAAGCGTCTAGAAATTCACTTAATTTCTGGAGTGACTGATTTAGTTTACCATACTGAAAGCATAAGGTTAGTCATATGTGTGTCAGAGTGTGAATATAATTTAGAAAATGTTGAATGGAATTTGCATATAGACAGTATTTGGATCCAAACATGTAATTGCATTCCATGAGTATTGTATTAGGGTTCTCTAGGGAAGAAGAATCAACAAGAGAGATCAACAAATAAAAGATTTATAAAAGTGTTTCATGCAACTGTGGGTATGCAGGAATCCAAATTCCATAGGGCAGGCAGCAAACTGGCAACTCCAATGAAGATGTTCAACAAACTCCTCAGGCAGTGAACCAGCAACTGCAATGAATGTGTTCAGTGAAGTCCTCAGGAAACAAACTGGCAACTTTGATGAACTCCTCAGGAAACACTTCACTGGTTAGCTGAAGAAGTGAAGGTCCTTTATCTGTCTTGCTTAAAGTCTCCAACTGACTGGATTAAATCCAGCTGATTGCATTCTCTCACTGGGGAAGACACGTCCTTTGTTGATGTAATCAGTCATGGCTGCAGCTAGTTGACTGATGACTTAATAAACCAGTATTCTGGGTTATTAACCAGCCACAAATGTCCTTGCAGTAATGGTTAGGCCAGTGATTGCTTGACCAGGCACTTGGGTACCATCACCTGGCCAAGCTGACACATGAACCTAACCATCACAGTCCACCCCTTGTCAACTTGGCAGTTATACACATCACCTAAAACCATACTTTATCTCTAAGTAGAGAAAAATAACAGACATATATTTCACATAACAATACTCTGCTATCTAGCCTACAACTAGAAATGCACTAAATCTCTCTAAAGCAGGGTGAAAGTCCTTGGGTGACATTAACTCTTAAAATTGATTTCCTTAAACTTAAATACTGCAAAATGAACAATACAGCTTATGTCCTATGAAGAGAGGATAAGACAAAGAAGAAAGCAAAGACATTTGCTTTACAGACATATACAAACATACTCATAACAAAACAAGGAGGAAATATTCATGCCATCACAGTCTTGATTTCTGTAACTGGTCATGTGGCCATAGTTCATATTTATCACTACCTTCTTCCAGTACCTGTTCCATGTTCCTTTTACCTTCAGCAAGCACTTCAGCTGGCCATGGTTCTTTGCCTGGTGGGGTGACCCAAACCTTCAATCCTGAAGTTTCTGGGTCATTGGTAGTCCTGCCTGGATTGGGTTGTTGTAGTTTTCTATTGACTTTAATTACAGGGTATGGTGGTACTAAGAGACACCCTAGGGGATCTCCTGTATTTCAGGAAAACTCTTTTTTACCTTCATTGTGTAGTTGCAGTGCTATTTCCCCTTGACAGTCAGGATCAATCACCCCAGCCAGTACAGTAATCCCCTTCCTTGCCTGTTGATTCAGAGGCATAAGAAGCCCAAAGTGGCTGGGTGGCAGTCTTAACTTCCAGTTCAATGGGATTATTGTTATGTCTCCTGGTGGGAGCACTCCTCCTTTTGGAACCAAGACCCATAGACCAGCAGAGCTTAAGCTTGCAGGGACAGGAAGCAAAAATTTACCTAGTGGATGACTAGGAGTGATAGTGAGTGGTGCCACTCCTGTTTCTATCCCTTGATTCCCAGACCCATGAATCCTGGCTATGGGAGAAACAGCACCATAGAGTGGATGCTAATTCAGAGCATACATGGCCTCTGGGAGAACACTGCCCCAGCCCTGCAAGGTATTGCCACCTAGTTGGCAACATAATTGAGTCTTTACCAGGCCATTCCACCATTCTATCAACCCCGCTGCCTCTGGATGATGGGGGACATGGTAAGACCAGAGAATTTCATGAGCATGTGCCCATTCCCTCACTTCATTTGCTATGAAGTGGGTTCCTTGGTCAGAAGCAATGCTGTGTGGAATACCATGATGGTGGATAAGGCATTCTGTAAGTCCACAGATGGTACTTTTGGCAGAATCATTTCATACAGGGAAGGTAAACCCATATCCGTAGTATGTGTCTATTCCACTAAGCACAAATCACTGCTTCTTCCATGATGGAAGTGGTCCAATGTGATCAACCTGCCACCAGGTAGCAGGCTGATCACCTCGGGGAATGGTGCCATATTGGGGACTGAGTGTGGGTCTTTGCTTCTTGCAGATTGGGCAATCAGCAGTGGCTGTGACCACGTCAGCCTTGGTGAGTGGAAGTCCACGTTGCTGAGCCCATGCATAGCCTCCATCCTTACCACCATGACCACTTTGTTCATGAGCCCATTGGGCACTGAAAGGAGTTTCTGGGGAAAGAGGCTGATCGGTATCCACCAAACAGGTCATTTTATCTACTTGGTTATTAAAATCTTCCTCTGCTGAAGTCACCCTCTGGTGAGCATTCACATGGGACACAAATATCTTCATGTTTTTTGCCCACTCAGAAAGATCTATCCACATACCCCTTCCCCAGACTGCTTTGTCACCAATCTTCCAATCATGTTCCTTCCAAGTCCCTGACCATCCAGCCAAACCATTAGCAACAGCCCAGGTATCAGTATACAAATGCACCTCTGGCCAGTTCTCCTTCCAAACAAAGTGAACAATCAGGTGCACTGCTTGAAGTTCTGCCCACTGGGAGGATTTCCCCTCACCACCGTCCTTCAGGGACATCCCAGAAAGGGGCTGCAGTGCTGCAGCTGTCCACTTTCAGGTGGTGCCTGCATATTGTGCAGAATCATCTGTAAACCAGGCCTGGGTTTTCTCTTCCTCAGTCAACTGATTGTAAGGAACTCCCCAAAATGCCATAGCTGTGGGCTGGGAAAGAGAAGGTAAGGTGGAAGGAGTGGGGGCCATGGGCATTTGGGCCACTTCCTCATGTAACTTACTTGTGCCTTCAGGACCCACTCGAACTCTATCTTGTATATGCCATTTCCATTTTATGATGGAGTGCTGCTGTGCATGCCCAACTTAGCTTGGTGGGTCAGACAACACCCAGCTCATGATAAGTAACTCAGATCTCATGGTAACTTGGTGGCCCATGATTAAGCGTTCTGTCTCTACTAAGGCCCAGTAGCAGGCCAACAGCTGTTTCTCAAATGGAGAGAAGTTAGCTGCAGAGGATGGAAAGGCTTTACTCCAAAATCCTAAGGGCCTGCATTATGATTCTTCTATAGGAGCCTGCCAAAGGCTCCAAACAGCATCTCTATTTGCCATTGATACTTCCAGCACCATTGGGTCAGCTGGATCATATGCTCCAAGTAGCACAGCAGCTTGCACAGCAGCCTGGACCTGTTGTAGAGCTTCATCTTGTCCCAGTCCCCACTCAAAACTAGAAGCTTTTCTGGTCACTCAGTAAATGGGCTGGAGTAGCACACCCAAATGAGGAATATATTGTCTCCAAAATCCAAAGAGGACAACTAAGCATTGTGCCTCTTTTCTGGTCTTAGGAGGGGCCAGATGCAACAGTTTATCCTTTACCTTAGAAAGAATACTTTGACATGCCCTACACCACTGGACACCTAAAATTTTACTGAGGTGGAAGACCCTTGTATTTTTCCTCTTTCCTTGTATTTCCCATCCTCTTCCACACAAATATCTGCCTAGCAAATACCTTACCAACAAATCCAGAGTATTTGCTACTTCTAGCTCACTAGGTCCAATCTACATGATATCATCAATATAATGGACCAGAGTGATGTCTTGTGGGAGAAACGATCAAGATTCCTGCAGACAATATTATGACATAGGGCTGGAGAGTTGATATAACCCTGAGGTAGCACAGTGAATGTAAACTGCTGGCCTTGCCAGCTGAATGCAAATTGTTTCTGGTGGTCCTTACTAACAGCTATTGAGAAAAAAGCATTTGCCAGCTCAACAGCTGCATACCAGGTACCAGGGGATGTGTTGATTTGCTCAAGCAATGATACCACATCTGGAACAGCAGCTGCAATTGGAGTTACCACCTGGTGAAGCTTATGATGATCCACTGTCATCCTCCAAGACCCATCTGTTTTCTGCACAGGCCAAATAGGAGAGTTGAATGGGGATGTGAGGGGAATCACCATCCCTGCATCCTTCAAGTCCTTAAGAGTGGCATTAATCTCTGCAATCCCTCCAGGAATCCAGTATTGCTTACGGTTTACTATTTTGCTAGGCAGAGGCAGTTCTAGTAGATTCCACTTGGCCTTTACCACCATAATAACCCTCATTCCAGGAGTCAGGGAACCAATGTGAGGATTCTGCCAGTTGCTGAGTATGTCTATTCCAATTATGCACTTGGGCACTGGGGAAATAACCACAGGAATGGGTCTGGGGACCCACTGGACCCACTGTGAGACGGACCTGAGCTAAAACTCCATCGATCACCTAACGTCCATAAGCCCGAACTGTGACTGGTGAAACAGAGTGACATTTTGGGTCTCCTGGAATTAATGTCACTTCTGAACCAGTGTCTAATAATCTGAGAAATATCCGATCATTTCCTTTTCCCCAATGCAGTTACCCTGGTAAAAGGCCGTAGGTCTCCCTGGGGAAGACTGGGAGGAAGATTAACAGTATATAATTTTGGCAGTGTAACAGGGTCCTTCCCCAAGGGTACCCAGCCTTCCCCTCATTCAAGGGGCTCTGGATCTGTAAACTGTCTCAAGTCTGGGAATTGATTAAGGGGCCATGACTCTCTGTTTTTGTAATTCAAGGGAGATTTGTCCACTTGACCTAGAATTCTTCTGCTTATAGAGTTCAAATAAGAATTTAGCCGACTGCCCATCTATTTTACTACTAGGTACTCCCTGATCTACTAGCCAATGCCATGAGTCTCTGTGAGTCAGATTATTTTGACTACTGCCTTGAGCTTGTTTTCCATTATGGTAGCCACGCCCACTTTGTCTTTGGCGATTAACTGCAGCCATGTGGCTTCTGCCAACTCGGGATCTGATCATCCCCATTGTGTTTAAGGATTCCAGCTCAGTGACAGCAGTTCCTACAGTAATATCTGACCTACAGAGAAGGGCGACTACAGAGCTCTTCAGCGATGATGGAGCTAGTCTCACAAATTTATTCCTTACAGTCCTGGTAAAAGGTGTGTCCTCTGGACATTACAGGGGTGTGTGAGCAGGTCTTCCATGACAAATCCACTCTAAGATTCCAGTCTCTCTAAGCCTTTGAATCCCCTCCTCTACATTATACCAGGGCAGTTCTGGCATTTCAACCTCAGGTAACGCTGGCCACCTTTTGATCTGTTTCTGCCAACCACCCAAACAAACTGTTAATGCCCTTTCTAACCCCTCGAGCTACAACATTGAATTCAGAATCTCTGCTTAGTGGACTCATATCAGTAAATTCAGCCTGACCCAACCTTATATTCCTTCCACCATTATCCCACACCCTTAATATCCATTCCCACACATATTCCCTTGGTTTCGGTCTATATAAGTTGGAAAACTCATACAGTTCTTTTGGAGTATAGCATACTTCTTCATGGGTCACACTTTGCACCTCACCCTTTGGGGCCTTTTGGGACTTTAGTCTAGTTATAGGTCTTGAAGCAAAGAACTATGGTGGGGGTGGGTCATGAAAAGAGTTAGAATTATCCCTCAAGCATTTATGTCAGGACATTCTGTTGCAGTTTCATCTTGTAAAACAGGATTAATCTCTTCAGACAGAGGAGTAAGGGCTGCTTCTTCAGGGGAGCTGATTACAGGTTTAACAGGCACTGAAGGGTTAATCTCTTTAGGTGGAGTTTGGATGGCAGGTTCCTCAGGGCAGACTGGAGGTTGGGAAGCTGTTTCCTCAGGGCAGACTGGAGGTGGGGGGGGGCTGTTTTCTCAGGACAGATCACTACAGGTATATTTAACAATGACTCAGCAGAATCTAGGGTTCCAATGTCCTCACTGCCATTATTATCAATCCATATGTCCCCATCCCAAGTTTTGGAATACCATTCTTTTCCAATCAGTGCCTTTACTTTGACAGCAGACACCCTGTGAGGTTGAGATTTTAGTTTATGTTGTAAATTTGCTACTCGCACAATGAGACTCTGGGTCTGGTTTTCAGAAATATCAACTCTGCAGCCACAGGAAATAAGATATTCTTTCAGGACACACATAGAAACCTTTATATCTGTGTATTAGTTAGGGTTCTCTAGGGAAACAGAATCAATGAGAGATGTCTCTGACTATGAAATTGTAAAAGTGACTCATGCAACTGTGGGTATGCACAAGTCCAAATTCTGTAGAGCAGTCAGCAAGCTGTCAACTCCAAGGAAGATGTCCGATGAACTCCTCAGGAAACGAACTGGCAACTTTGACGAACTCCTCAGGAAATGAACTGGGATCTTCGACGAACGTGTTCGATGAACTCCTCAGGAAACGAACCAGCAACTTCAATGAACTCCTCAGGAAACACTTCACTGGGCAGCTGAAGAAGTGAAGGTCCTCTATCTGTCTCGCTTAAAAGTCTTCAACTCTGTTGCTGCAAAGGAGAGGCTAGGCCTCCCTATAATTGTGCCTAAGAGCCTCCTCCCGAATACCTCTTTGTTGCTCAGATGTAGCCCTCTCTCTCTAGCTAAGCCAGGTTGGCAGGTGAAATCACTGCCCTCCCTACTACATGGGATCAGACACCCAGGGGAGTGACTCTCTCTGACAATGTGGAATATGACTCCCAGGAAGGAATGCAGACCCAGCATCGTGAGATGGAGAACATCTTCTTGACCAAAAGGGGGATGTGAAAGGAAATGAAATAAGCTTCAGTGGCAGAGAGATTCGAAAAGGAGCCAAGAGGTCACTCTGGTGGGCACTCTTATGCACAATATAGACAACCTTTTTTAGGTTCTAGTGAATTGTAGTAGCTAGCAGTAAATACTTGAAACTATCAAACTACAACCCAGAACCCATGAATCTTGACAAAAATTGTATAAAAATATAGCTTATGGCAGATGGTCCATAGGTGGCCTGTTATTGAATCGGGAGAGGATCTAGGGATCCCCAACCGGTCTCACACATTGAGAGGGGATGACACTCCAAAGGTCCCACATGTCTCAGATCTGAGACCGCGGCCCCAGAGTTGAGCGGGTGCTCACCGCCCGAGCACCCCCGAGGCTTTCAGGTGGTCGCCGCCACCGCTGGGCCAACACCGCCTGCACCGCTGGAGCCCCGTGGAGGAGCCGCCGCCGCCGCCACCGCCGGGGACGGAGCCCAGAGCAGCTGGCAACTACCCAAGAACTATATGAAACAGTGTTTTCGGGGTGTCCAGTAACCAGTCACACATCGGATGCAAGTTTGGAATTGGAGGAAAAGCCAAGATTGCAGCGAACATTGTAAGTTCCCCAGACCAGAGGTCTGGCGCCCCTCCCCACCCAGATCTCACAGACTGTTTTGCTACTGAGTCCCTGAAAAGGGGTAAGGAAGAAACAAAACCCAAAACCAGCAGTCTGCTGGGGGCAAGAGGAGGGGCTCAGCCCAGCATCAGCAGCAGAATTAATTAACAAATTAATTGACTGATTTTGGGAGCTGGGGGTGCTGGAGAAGGGCTGGGCTCCAAGAAGTGGAGGCACCTAAAAGCAGGCACCCATTCCCAGACTTCAAAAAGGCCATTTCTTTTTCTCCTACATTTTGTCCCTTCTGGCTTGTCACTGATTCCTTGTCTTTTTTGCATTTCAATAGCCCCCAGCAAGGGTGGAACTGAAGCTGCTGGAGAGTACTTATCAGACAATAGCCTAAGGTGTATCTTTAATTGTTCCATTCTTACAGTCACAGAGCTCCCAGTTTGGAGAAAGACTTTTAAAAGTGACTCCTTTTTTTTTCTTTTTTTTTTTTAATTTAAAAGTAACGTATGTGTTTCTTTT